>JZKD02S1788036.1:401396-458271 GCA_000966675.3 Picea glauca | reverse complement strand
TGGGTGTTGTATATGCATGTGCATTTTCCTTCATGTCCAAATAGCTTTATCAATCTTGCGGTCCAAAACCCATGACTAGGGTTGACATCAATGACAACAATCAATCTTCCAACATAGAAGGTCTATATATATGATTTATATTTTTATCCAACAAAAATCCCTTTGGGCCTTCAACCTCTTCCTCCCATAGAATGATGGACAACCCCTTCTTGGGTCAATACACCCTAAAATCCAAAGAGACAAGGAAATGAGAGCTTTAAGTGATGGAAAGTGGTAAGTATGGCTGGGAACAGTACGATGGATCTTCAAGGGAGTTCCTAGTAGAAAAACCATTCTCGAGGAAGACCACTTACTAGGGAAAAATGCTAACCACCAAGGTGAAACAGGGAAAAAGGCATAATGTCCAAGCATATATCATGAAATCTAAATAAGTCTAAGCTACAACATACCCAAAATTCCTCAAATATTGAAATGACACTCACCATAATACCTAAATTGTAGCTCATGGAGCAAAGCCCAGTTCTTTTAGGAAGCCAGCTGGTGTGGTGGATGTGATATAAAAATCCAGACCTTTGTGGTGGTGAGAAGGGTATCCATCTGTGCAAGTGTATATTGTTGGTCATGTAGTCTCTCGAAACTCCATATCTACAACCTGAGGGCCTCGAGACATGATCCTTTTAGTTATCCCACAAAATGTGGATAACATCTAGCTCCTACTTGGGGACATGTGCTCGTTGTATAATCCATGAGAACCAAAACATCTCCTGGTAGACCTGTTCTTTCCAAAACTCAGACAAAAACATCAGATAATCTAGGGTGGTGCTATCAACCTTCGTCCATATACATAAATATCCAAATGAAAACTAATCAAGAAAATAAAATTTTGGCATTTTTTCAGAAATTTCTAAACTAAACATGAAATCAATATGCAAGTAGAGAAAAATAAAATATTAAATGCATCTAAACTAATATTAGCAATCAAGATTCAAATGCAAGGAAATAAAGATGACTTACCTACTTACCTAGGCCCTTAGGGCCCTGAAGATCAGGTGATGGGTGATGTCAGGTGAAGTCATACAACCAGTGCAACCAATTGATCATCTCATCAAAGTATCTCCTCATGTGCTTAATCATGTAATACAACAAAGATACGTCAAGAACATAATAATAATGAGTATAAATATGCATATAATCATTCATGAAATAAAACTCATGGAGATGGGTGGGAAGGAGGAAATCCTACTAGAAAGAGAAACCATGAGCTCAACCATCCCACCCAAAATTGTATCCACAAGCCTGATCAATCCATCTCTGGATAGGGATACCACATGTAGACAACAACTCGTCTTCATCTTTACTCAGAAAATCAATGCTCCCTAGAGGATGAGAAAGGATAAGAGATCCCAAGAAAACCTATTGGTTTCCCATACAAGGGGAAACTGGGTAAGGCACAACCTTATGTCTAGAGAAAAAATCCTCCCTTGGAATTAGGAAACATCACTTCTTTGTCTACAAATATTCTCCCAAAATCTCAACATGAAAGTACTTTCGTTTAGTAGTGCGTACCTTGGTCTACTTTGGGTTGGCCACAACCTAGTGTCTATAAAAATCTTATCACAATGGTTGAAAATCATTATAAAACAAATCTGCATCCTCAAAAGGGTATGTATCAAGGGATGACTGAAGATCACCCCGATTACATTGCAAAAAGTAATCCTTGAATGAACGGAACAAATATGTAACCATATCATCACTAGGCTGCCAAACTTATGAATCATATATGCATGAATACCAATCCTATGATGATGACAACTTAAGCCCTTTTGCTTGAAAACTACCCTCAATATCATAAATGGGGTCTCTATCAAAAATCAAATGAACAAATCCCATCTACATCTCCCAACCTGTATGAAATCATCAATGTGTAGATCATTGATGTCAGAGAGGTTTTGCATGAGACCATATGCATCATTGAGGCTAATCATTTCTTCATCTTCATGTGTATAAGGATAAAAAGGTTGAACGATATCATCTTCGTCAAGTGGGAGAATAGATACCAATGTCTCCTTCTGCTCATAAAGGTATTCTTTTTCTTGGAAACTTTCTCCATGGATCTGTTGTTTAATCAAATATTCGTAATTAAGATCAGAGAATTCACCATCTTGATCTTGATCTCTAACGATTTTGTACAGTTCATTGGGTATGGTGAGAGGTTCATCGTCATTCAGGAAGTTTTCCTGGTACCCATACTTCTTGGTCACATCTTCGTATAATTATTTTGTTCCAAAATATGAAATGGCCACTTCCTAGGATGAGTTTAGGGTAGGTAATTTCTCATAATCATCGATGATGGTGTCATACTCTTCTTCTTGCTATTGATAGAACTTAACTAGGAAGTTCTTGTCATGACAAAGTTTCATCAGTTGTTCACAAAATTCATCATATTCTTCTATGATTTTGTTGAGGCACTCAAAACTTTCCTTGTTGTTGTTTTCAACTTATTTTCTTTCAACTGTTGTTTCAAAAAACTCTGGAAGAAGCATTTCTCTCAAGCCTTCCATAGGATCAAGGTCAAAAGCTTCTCTCAAAAAGGAATCCTCTAGGTCCTTAATTGTATCTTCAAGACTTTGAGCTTCTGCCCCCCAATGTTTATGGAACTCTCTGATGAGGATCATCAAATAATATATACTTATTGGCTTGTAATAATCCTTGATCCAATCCCTCTTTTTACTTCCCAAGGAAAACAATAAAAACCACAGTAATACATCCTCATGTTGTGCACTCAAAATGTGGATGCATATGGTATACTCAACAACGTGTCTTATGGCCGACAATGGATTACCATCAAACTTTGGGATGAGATCGAATTGGTTTATCATGAACTTGTTTGGAAATTCGTCAATAGATTTGAGATCGAGGGATTTTTATTCTTCATGAAAGTGCCAAAAATCCATGTTTCCATTAGTTAGGGTAATACCTTAATGGAGTCACCAAATGAGTTCAAGGCTCATCCAAGGGTGGAAAGAAATAAGGTGGGTTCTTGGGAGGTGGAGTCACCAGATGAGCTTCAAGAGGAGCTCATCAAGAAAGGTGGAAATGAAAATTCCCTTAGGTGGATCATCAAGCAATATAGGGAAGAGGATTCAAATTCCTCCCCGACAACAACGCCAAAATGTTATCACACAAGTTGTAGGTTGGGAAAATCCTGACCCAACCACGAATTGGAAACAACTTAGGGAGCACCTACCCACTGTCACCTTAGGCAAGTGTTCCTATCACTTTAGAGGTGAGGTAGTCACCTCAAGGGGGGAATACTCATGACCCTAGGGGGAAATGAGATGGAGAATTATATGTATTGATATATTCCCCTAAATTTCAATTCTAAATGGAAGGGAGAACTTGGAAAAGAGTCTTGGGAAAGGTTAAGGGTTGCCAAATGAGTTGAGTGTCCTGCCGAGAGTAAGATACCTTCCCAAGACACAATGAAAACCAAGTGTACTTGTAATATGTTAGGTGGACAATAAACTTAAGCATGTTGTCCCTAATTTCAGAAATAATAAATGATATATATCAGCATATATAACATAACAAAGGCTATGAAATAAGTGCTAAAAGTGTAAATCAATAAGCAAGAGAGAAGCTAGTGAAAGCTAGCTTATCTTAACGCTGATAAATAAATACTTTAGCACAAAATAAAGGCTGAAAACAAATGCTTACTACAGTGGTATTTATCATCCTTATGGCTGTAGAAAACCAATCTTTATAGAAGAAAAATAAGCCAATGGAAATGACTTCTAACTAGCTCAAAACGTGCACTAGGATTAGTAGTTTTTTAGGGGAAATTTGTAGTCAATTCCTAGGGTTAATTTAGGGTTAGAGAGTTAATTTTATGCATCCTTAATGTTTGTAGGTTAGTTTTGTAACATAAAAAATATTTAGTGGATGAAATAGGATGCCTCAATGAGGCAAGGTAGCCTAAGACTAAAGGAAAACAACTCAAGTGGGAAATCTTTAAAACTTGAAACTTTCGCATTTACTAATGCAACGTTTTATTTATCCAATGAAATGATTAGTGCCTTTGATTATGGGTTAATGGGGTCAAGAGAAAAGAGATAAATATGTTACCTCCTTGGGGGTATAAACCCCCTTATTTCTCGACACAAGTAACCTAGCTAGGGTTTTAAAATAAGGGGTGTATGCCCTTATACTTCCTTATAAAAACCCTTGCAAACAAATAATTATATGATTAAGAGAAGCAATGGAGATAAAGTAGGGGTGCATGCACTTATACTCCCTACATATCCTTAAAAAAATCAACTTTGTTTCTTGAATTACAAATGAGAACAATAAGTAAAAGGCTTACCAATCCAAATAGCAACAAGATGGACCATAACATGCCAATATAACAACCACAATAACAAAAGGAGGACCTCCAAAAGTTAGTGCATTATCATCATCAACTCCACAACCAAAGAGAGGCCATATCATAGCACAAGATAGCAAAAATCCTCAAGGGTAGCAAAAATTTCAGTCCAATACTTCTCACAATGGGAGAGTTATGATATCCAAATGAGATATTATGATCTATATTTATACAAAATGTCACTAACATAGTTTGTCAACATTAGCAAGGGTTAAACATAAGATAAAGGGTCCACAACCCTTATCTTACCCCTTGCAACAAAAAAATATTAAACAATTCACTTAAAATTTACTTTTGCACAAAATAAAACCCTAAAACAAGAGGATGTCACCCCTTTAGGGGACACTTTGACACTATGTTACCCATGATTTTGGTCGTCATGATGATGTATTGATGATGGTGTACTTAGGCTCCTCATTAGAACTTTCTCCTGAGAAACGTTACCTTCATCTCTTTCCAAAAATCACATTTTTTAGGACTGTTCGCGGGCTGCTAGTATATTTGCCTGCGAGAATGCATGATTCTCGCAGGCTGCCTTAAGCCAGGGTGTGAGAAGTTCGCACTATGTTGAACTGCTAGGGTGTGAACTATTTCTAAAGGGAAAAAGATGAATTCTCGATGCTTCTAGAAGGGAATCTTCTAGAAGGATGAGATGGCATTCGAATGGTTATCCTAGTATTGGATTCCCTAATATTTTGGGATCATTCTTATCCAAGTAACCAATTCATTCTCTCCTATATATTGAATGAATTCTCATGGAAAAGGTTAAGCAAACAAGGTTAAGCAAGATTCATTGGAGAATTGGTGAAAGAGTGTGTGAAGGACTGATGCTACAACAACTAAGAAGTCTAGCAAGTTTATCAAAGGTGGTTGATCTTCTTCATGTAAGTGAGAAGGTGTGTGTGTCAAAGCCAAGGGCCATCGAAAGGAAGTTTGCGACATCAAGGCTCAGGTTGTAATCTTTACTTTCCATCAATATGATACAGTAATATGTACCTTTCCCATAAAGCTAATTCCACTTTATTGTATAACTCCTTGATCATATACATAGATTCACTGTTGAATAGATTGTGCTTTCTTCACTTCGGTTGGTTTGTATTGTTTTGGTATTGACTGTATGAGAGCACTGGAGCGAAGCAGGAGAAACAAAGACCAAAGGAAGAAATAATAAGGTATGTTCTTTGTTCTTACCTCCTATTTAATTCAATGGTTAGAATCTAGGGAAAGAGTCATGTTTTGTTTTGCTTTGCTTTGTTCTAGATCCAGGTGGATCTAGGGAGATCAGTTTGTGTCCGCACTTATGGATTTATCCAATAACAAAATTGGTGACTCCACTGGGGATCAATCCCATTTTCTTGGTGGCTTTTGGTATTTTTCTGTGGCCATTTGCTATGGTTTCATTTTTCTCCTGTCCTATCAGTCTCTGAGTCTTCAGGATATCTTGATAGACCTTCTGGGTCCAGAAGCCTTTTTGAATTTTGCTTCATTTTTCAAATTTTTGATTATGTTCAGGAATTCTTGCACTGCACTTTATTGCAGCCTACGAGAATAGGTAGAGTTCACACTCTGCCCATAGGTTTCAGTGTGAGGTTCTCGCACCCTGCTCAAGGGTCACCTACGAGAATCATTGATTCTCGCACTGTGTTATATTGCCTGCCTGCGAACACCATTTTTCAAAAATTTGAATTTGAGTTTTGGTATTTCTAACTACCTAGATCAGTTTGATTGCCTCTTATGAGTCTCTTGGACCTCTAATTGGTATCTTCTTTGTCTTTGTTTGTGTGCATGAACAGTCTTAGGGTTTCGAGGCTTTTCTTGTCATTTTGGACTTCACTTTCATTTCTTGGCTTTTCTTGGCAAAACCATTCTCTCTGACTTCATAATCTGAGTGTGTTTGATTAGTTAAGATCCAGTGATTGGTTGAAAGTTAAGTTTGCTTGTTTTTCTCATTTTCTTATGGTTTGAAAGATCATTTTCTTTTACATTTGAAAAGACTTAATTGATTTGCTCTTTATTTTTGCTTTCATTGAAAGAGTGGATTGGGTTATTTGCTTGTTCGTTGATTCGATTTTCTGTGCTCTCATTGGCATAGTGAGGGTCCTTTTTGGAAAGTGAACAAAAGTTTTTTCTTTCAAAAACTTGTTTTTGTTTTTAGAAAACATTAAAAAAATCAAATTAATATTGGAAAGACCGCAGCGTTGTTTCTTTTTAATCATGTCATAGCTCATTTTGGTGTCCCCCGAGCTATCGTCACTGATCACGGTAGCCACTTTAGGAATTTTATGATGTTTGAACTTACGGAAAAGTTGGGTCTTCGTCATGATAACTCAACGCCCTATTATCCACAAGCTAATGGCCAGGTCGAAGCAATCAACAAAGTTCTTATAACTATGCTTCGACGGATGATAGGAATTCATAAAACAAGTTGGCACACAATGTTGTTTTCAGCATTATGATCGTACCGGACATCTGTCAAATCCGCTACTGGGTTTACGCCTTTTCAGTTAGTCTATGGTGTGGAAGCCATTCTTCCTATAGAATGTGAGATACCCTCTCTGAAGCTAGCTATCGAACTCTTACCCAACACTTCTGCTGAAGAAGAATGTCTATTGTATCTAATGCGATTAGACGAAACTCAACGTGATGCCACTCTAGTAATAGAAGCCCAGAAGAAACGTGTCAAGGCACAATATGAAAAGCATGTCAAGCCTCACGTTTTCTCCGAAGGTGATCTTGTTCTTCTCTATGAACAAGATCAAAATGTGTTAGGAGTTGGGAAATTTGAACCCATGTGGCGAGGTCCTTATATTGTTCGCCGAGTTTTGGAAAAAGGAGCATATGAGCTAGTCGATTACGATAGTATCCCTTTGAGTGAACCCAGGAATGGGTTGTACTTGAAGAAGTACTATGCATAAATCATTTGTGCACAAGTACATGTATTTTAATGTATCATACTTTGTGTGTGTTACTATAGTTTTCTTTTGTTGTTATCTGGTCTCTGCCCTTATGTGACGTTGTGTTTGATTTCCAGATGTCGGAGTCTTTGCTACCCTATATTGGCTTCGTTGATGGTGGTAGCCGTAGTACTCGAAACCTTGTGTCCACTGCGTGGGAAATCTATACCCCAACAAACGAAATTGTATCTTTACGAGGTGTGTGCCTCGGTCGTGCGACCAACAACATTGCAGAGTATAGCGCAGTTATTGAATTATTGGTTGATGTTATCTCGCTTGGAATTCATCATTTGGTTGTGCAACTTGACTCACAGCTTGTAGTACTACAGCTAAGTAATATCTATTCTATTCGAAGTCCTACTTTGTTACGGGTGTATTTGCGAATTCGCCTCTTGGAACGTTATTTTGATCACATTGAATATCAACATATTCCTAGATGTCTTAATACATTAACAGATGCATTGGCTAATTATGTATTGGACAGACATTTGAATCATTTGTAAATCAAACACATTGAAATTCACACGATATAAAGTAAACCGGTAGAAGCCATCTGTATATATAACGATCAAAAGAGTTTTTAACAAAAAGTTTTTTCGAAGACCAAAATATCAAAAATTGAAGCTTATAGCTTCTACAAAGTGACGTCATGGATGACGTTCACGGTAACACACGACTTCCCTAGCAACCCTATGGAGCAGTCAACTCATAGTTGTTGATACCCCTACGATATGACGTTGATCGCGTCGTGGAACTTCTTCCAGAGTCATATATGGAATGTTTACAGTCAAGCCCTCTAGATTCTATTCCACCACTTGGTAATCCTTAGCATACTGTGGTGTTGCCGCTACCTCTCCTCGCCGCTGGATGGGAGAAGTGTCAGGAGGTTTGTAAGGTCCAAAATCTGCATTATCAACAAACGATTTTGTATTAGTCTTTGGACGAACATATAAAAACAAAAACATTTAAAAAGAGAAAATGCATGTACTTTTTACCAAGGTCACCCCACTGAGTATCCTCTGGTAGTGCTAAGTCCGGATCTCCTCGAAAATCCAACCCGGCATAAGCGTAGTCATCAACCATCAACATCTGGGTTTGAAGCCAGTCAAAGAAAATATCCTCGTACTTGACAATCGGTCCTGCTACGTGCCGGGCCATGAGCCAACACCATCTCAGCATCCTTGGATCCCTGGGACCCGGTATGTTCCACTCAGCCTGTAGTCTAAATACGGGGACCCTCTCAAGGAAGAAGGACACCAACAAAGATCCATACCCGAATTGCTTCAGGTTACCACGTCTGCATTTAGTCAATTGTTTTTTGATACTATGAAGCATAGAATCTGCCCAGTTGAATACTCAAGGCTCAGTACACTCGATGGCGTACTGGAAGTAGCTCTATAATGCCATATGAGGAGCAGAAATCCCAGCCATCCAAGCTATAGTGAAAAGGATAGTACAAAGGATCAAGTCTCGTACCCCCTAGATAGCCACTTTTCCTTTCTGTCTCTCAGCCTCGGGAACGCATTATTGATTGCAGTACCAGATGAGTGAGTACTGCAATCAATAATGCGTTCCCGATACGCACCAGATACTCTAATAGTCTGACCTGGGCCCTCATGCCCGGGATACGAAAGTACTTTAAGAGCCCACAATCTCTCAAAGCTGTTATGGTAGGCGGATGATTTTTGGCCATTGCATTATCCTCTTCATGTTCCCTTTCATGCCACTCAAGTACCATAGTGATGGCCAATTATCTGCACAAGGAACACAATAAGAGGATTAATAAAAAAAATTATGCTTTGAATATTTTTCATTAGCTAAAAATTTAAAAAAAAAATGGGCTTTGCGGTTCTCGCAGGTGCCCCATGGGCACAGTGCGAGAACCTCACAGGTGGCTTAAGGATCACCTTCGAGAACGCCTCATTCTCGCAAGCCCAGTATGGCCCGCCTGCAAGAATTGCAGCACGCTTGTAGGGCTTGAAAACTCAACTCAAAACTAAACATTTAACCAATGAAATTACAAATTTAAACCATGAAAATGTCAAGGACAAAGAGCTTACCTTAATGTGGCAAATGGATTGTTGAATGGTCTCTCATAGCTCCTGCAATCTAATGCTGAACTCGGAGGGTAAAAGAAGGTAAAAAGGGGTTTTTGGAGCTCAATAGTGGAAATGTAAAATGGTGTGGTAAAAAAGAGTATTTACTCATTTTATTTACTTTTACTATATCATTTTGGGTTTTTATGATTATTTATTGATTAAACCCTAATCCCTAATGTCATGTTGAGTGTAATTCTTGCAGGCATGATGACTTTAATAATCAAATATCAGGATATGGGCATATTTTTCTTTGTTATCACGTGTTTTTTATTGTTTTTTATGGTTTTTTACATAACACGTTGAGCGTCGTTTTTGTCCGTTCTTGCGCTCGTAAATACATGAGAACACAATCGAGCATACTTTTATCACTTTTTCGAGCTCAACAAGGTTATACGAAAAAGGAAACCCCCTGGAGTCCTCTTTAATCTCTTTTCAGACTCTCTAAACATGAAAAGATCATCGAGCGACCTTGCTATTTTCACGCTCGATAAAGTATTTGAAATAAGCATCTGGTGAGCAATAATTTATCTCTTTTTCAGTCTCGTCCAGACTATATCACGAAAAAGGAACTGAGAGAGTTCTCTTTTAAGTTTTTTTTCAAACTCTATAATCTTGAAAAACCTTCGAGTTTTCTATCTCTGGACTCGTTAAACAAACATTGACTGACCTGTAATGGGACCGAACCACTCCTTCTTAGGGTTCGTTAAATATACTCCGAGGGACTCATCTGAAGGATGACCTTATATCAATAAGCATATGTTATCCTCCTCAAGCTTGCGTAAAAATAAAGAGGTACTTGCCAGAAATGGTGGGGGGAAATTTGGGAAAGGGATATGTTTCATCTTCGTATTGATTGGCAGTAAGTGTCGCTCTTGAATATGACACCCCCTATTCATCATTGGAAGTTGGTTTGGGAAATCCATTTGTCTCTCATTCGATTTGTTACAAGGTCATTCCCTATGTCATCTTTGAGTCAATGCTTCCAAATCATTGGTCGTGTCGTTCATATGTTCAAGAGAAGTCCATCTGAAACCTATATTGAGTCGGCCATCTGCAGTTATCCATTCTTTTCGTGTCGACCTTCCCTGTGTCCGGTCCAATTTGAAAAATGCTTTGTTTCACCTTCAAACTCTGTTACTCATTTCGTGTCATTGATGGGGGATACATCAAGGCCCTCCTATGACGAGTTTTGTTCCGTCGACTTCAGCTCATTATCCGGAATCAAGACTTAGAAATTATTTGGTACCTTGGAACTTGCATGCCTCAATGGCAGGTTTCCTCGCTTTCAACAGTGGGTTTACATCATTGACCCCTGATAGAAAGATTCCATCGGATGTTCAACATCAACTCATTTATTCACACTCGATGGATTGTACTATGGTACCTTGGGAGTCATTGACATCAATGGTGATTTCCCTCGCACTTGTTAATGGTTTCATCATTGACCGGTAATCAAGTGGTTTCTACCATGTTTGACTTCAACACATGTAACCACATGGATAGATTCGTACTTTGGGCGACGAGATTGAAGACCCTGCATATCATCTTTTTGATCCAGGTTGCGATGGAGTATGTATAATTTGCGACACATAGATCCACTGTGTTTGTTTCATGGCTATGTCGTCTTGATTTGAAATTTCTCACATAGATCCATAGTGTATTCTGGTGGCTATGTTATATTTTGTTGACGGCATGGATCCACAGTGTATGATTGGTGGCCATGACCCATGTCTATAATGTCATCAGTCTGTGATCTAAGTATGGGAATGCCTACCTCAGAATTGGTATATATGATATTCTGTAGATGCTTGGTTGTTCGCAGGTTTCCAATTAAATGTGCTCCTGGTTCTCGACACACACATGCAACTTACAAAGTCTATCAGCTATCACTGGTCCCAACCTCATACTTTGGGGGGCATTCTGTTACCCATGATTTTGGTTGTCATGATGATGTATCGATGATGGTGTACTCAGGCTCTTCATTATAACTTTCTCCTGAGAAAAGTTACCTTCATCTCTTTCCAGAAATCACATTTTTGAGGACTGTTCGCAGGCTGCTAGTATATTTGCCTGCGAGAATGCATGATTCTCGCAGGCTGCCTTAAGCCAGGGTGCGAGAAGTTCGCACTGTGTTGAACTTCTAGGGTGCGAACTATTTCTAAAGAAGGGAAAAAGATGAATTCTCAATGCTTCTAGAAGGGAATCTTCTAGAAGGATGAGATGGCATTCGAATGGTTATCCTAGTACTGGATTCCCTGATATTTTGGGATCATTCTTATCCAAGTAACCAATTCATTCTCTCCTATATATTGAGTGAATTCTCATGGAAAAGGTTAAGCAAACAAGGTTAAGCAAAATTCATTGGAGAATTGGTGAAAGACTGTGTGAAGGACTGATGCTACAGTAGCTAAGAACTCTAGCAAGTTTATCAAAGGTGGTTGATCTTCTTCATGCAAGTGAGCAAGTGTGTGTGTCAGAGCCAAGGGCCATCAAAACAAAGTTTGCGACATCAAGGCTCAGGTTGTAATCTTTACTTTCCATCAATATGATACAGTAATATGTCCCTTTCCCATAAAGCTAATTCCACTTTATTGTATAACTCCTTGATCATATACATAGATTCACTGTTGAATAGATTGTGCTTTCTTCACTTCCGTTGGTTTGTATTGTTTTGGTTTTGACTATACGAGAGCACTGGAGTGAAGCAGGAGCAACAAAGACCAAAGGAAGCAATAATAAGGTTTGTTTTTTGTTCTTACCTCCTATTTAATTCAATGGTTAGAATCTAGGGAAAGAGTCATGTTCTGTTTTGCTTTCTTCTAGATCTAGGTGGATCTAGGGAGATCGGTTTGTGTCCGCACTTACGGATGTATCCAATAACACACTAGGAGCAAGTTGTTGGATTTGTAGATGCACAGTTATGCCTCCAAAGGCCACATGTCAATCATCTGGGCCATCGCCTCATGGTCAAGGCCTTCTTCTCCTCAAAAATTCCATATGTCAATGAGCCATATCTTCACCACCAAACCCTATCCCCTCTAGGTGACATCAAGTCTCCAAAGGTGACATTTTGTCTCTCCTAGGAAAAACATTTGGAATGCAAGGGCTAGGTCATGTCATCCATAATATATATTAGGCCTCCAAAGGTATTTCTCTCCCATTCATCACGCGGGCCCTTAGCATTCAACCTATGGTATTCAATCCCCATGGAAGCCCAAGGTAGTCTTGTTCCTTCAAAACTGTCCACCAACTAGGTCCTACAAAGACAAATAAGAACACCCTCCAAGGGTCTCAATTCATAGTTTCATGTTGAGTAAATCAAATCAATAAATGAGCCACCTAATCATGTGCATCAAAGTTTACCTGGTGAAATAAGTAAGTGCTCAAAGAAATTATTTGACTTGCCAAGATTGGATATGGTAGGGTTGACGAAGTGTCCTATTGGGTATATATTTCCCTAGGTCGAGTGTTTTCCCATGTGACCCCTCTCTAATCCATATGAATTAGATGAAGTGGTTAAGGATAAAAATTCATTGGGCATGGGGTTTATGAAATACAAGGGGTTGTAGTGTGTCATCCATGGGTGCCTTTGTAGAGGGCGTGTGGCACCTTAGTTTGCAATGCACTTTTTCCAAGCCCATCCTTTTTCTATTCTTTGTTTCTTTCATGTTTTAAAGGGATATTTGAAGGCCATTGTCCTGGGGTGGTGTCCAGATGACGACAGTATCACTCACAAATATATTGCGGAAATGAGAAGGTTGTCTCGTGATGAGACACCCTTTCTCTTAGTTTTGTAACTAAGAGCCACTACCCTGGCTTGGTGGCCATATGATAATAATGTCATGCCACTAGACACCCATGATGAGACCTTCTATCCTCCAACTAACCCCCTAGGAATTCATTTATTTTGTGGGTCCATCTTTTGTTACAGAGTAGTGTTACATTGCTTTCTCAAGGAATCTGTGGCTGAAGCATATGGAAGGTTTATATATAGGAATTTATCTTTTTATCCAGCATCAATTCCTCTTGGCCGTTAGCCCCTTCTTCCCATAGAATGATGGACAACCCATTCTTGGGTAAATACACCCTAAAATCCCAAGAGACAAGGAAATGGAGGGTTTAAGTGATGGAAATTGGTAAGTATGGTTGGGAACCATATGATGGCTATTCAAGGGAGTTCCTAGTAGCAAACCCATTCCCAAGGAAGACCACTTACTAGGGCACAATGTCAACCACCAAGGTGAAATAGGGAAAAAGGCATAATGTCCAAGCATATATCATGAAATCTAAAGTAGTCTAAGATACAACATACTAAAAATGCCTCAAATATTGAAATGAAACTCACTATAATACCTTACTTATACTTCATGGAGAAAGGCCTAATGCCTCTCGGAAGCCAGCTGGTGTGGTGGATTGCATCTGGAAATCCCGACCTCTGTGGTGGTGAGAAGGGTCTCCATCTATACAAGTGGATACTGCTAGTCATGTAGTCTCTGGACACTCCATATCTGCAACCTGAGGGCCTCGTGACATGATCTCCTTAGTTATCCCAAAAAAAGGGGATAGCAAGTATCTTGGATGTAGATGAAAATATCAACCACATTACATTGCAGAATGAGGTGAACTTGAGTATCCTTCTTTAAAAGGAAGAGAAGGAGATGACTAAACTCTTCCATATCGATATCTAGGTCAAAAATACAAATGTGGATGATCTACTCAATTCGATTACATGGGCCAACCTCATGGTAGAATATCTAGTTAGCAATATTTTATTAGAATTTCATTATCATCCTAACCCATATACATTGGGATGGGTAAATACATAAGAAAAGTGCAAGTTCACTAAACAATGTAAGATAAAATTTGATATAAGTGCAAACTATATTAATGAACAAAGGTTCATGTAGAACCACTTAATGTGTGTGATGTAGATTTTGGAATTCCCTACATGTATATGAGGGATGCAATATTCACGAGGAGAGAAAACTAGTAACAGATGGTCAAGGATGGGAAGTCTTTCATCATCAATTCACACAAAGGTAAATCCAAGAAAAACATTTATCAGCTATAGTAGAAAGTTTGTATTATTTTTCTTAAGAGAGAATTATCTAGGTGATGAATCAATGAAAGTAAAGGAATCTCTAGAGGGATGTACTAAAGAGTAAAAAAATCAATTGGAGGAGTTGTTGCAAGCATACAGAGAGGTGTTTTAGAAGACTAAAGGGTGACCACCTAAGAGGGAAGTGGAGCATGAGATACAATTGTTTCTTGACTCCCCACTGCCAAGTATTGGGTTTTACAAACAATCCATCCTAGAAGAATATGAAGTTAAGAAACAATTGTAGTAGCTACTAGAGAAAAGAGTAATTCGACCAAGCACCTCACCTTGTGGGTCACATATCATCACAGTATCCAAGAAAGATGGGAATTGGTGAAATTGTACCATATCGTGCTTTGAATAAGATCAACCTCAAGAATTATTACCCTCTTCCTAGGATCGATATTTTTTTAGACCAATTGTAGGATGCCAAGTATTTCACCAAGTTGGATCTCAAATTAGGATACCACTAGGTACATGTTAAAGAAGAATACATCTAGAAGATTGCCTTTAGGACAAGGCACGGTCTATAATAATGGTTGGTAATATGTTTTGTTTTATGTAATACACCAACTACATTTATGCATTTGATGAATGGTGTATTATTGTTAGTTTTTGTAGCTTGGAGGTGTTGACAAAAAATTGGTCACCTATATTTTCCCTCTCCTAAAATAAAATAAAAAATGGATATCAGAAGAAGAGAATTTTTGAATGATTATAAGTTCATTGTGTAGCCCTCAGTCTCATCTTTTTCATGCATTTTGTTGACACGAAGTTTAAATTTTTTCTACCCTTGAAAATTAAAGCTTCATCTTTTCCTAAGCCATGGGGCCACCCTTAGTAGAAAAAGGGGAGTCAGAGCCTTCCGTTCCTTTTTGGGTTTCGAGATTTGGTTTTTCTCGAGGTATGATCTTCAACCACCCTATCTTCCCAGTGTTGAAATCCTAAAACCATTTAACATATTAAAAATTAAAAAGGGGGAAGAAATAAAGGTTACATTTTCTGTCGCTTTCCATAAAGCGCTCTTTAACCCGTAATTAACTAAGATCCTAAATGCAATCATCATTCCCTTAATATTTCACAATTCAGGTTTTACTTTCTACTAAATCTCTTTCGGACTCTCAACCATTGAACTCCCGACCCTCGTTTTTTCAAAAAGTTAAAAAATTAATTAATCGTTAACCTTGATTAATCAAAACATTAATACGTGATTAGCACCTCACTAATCCCATTGCAATTTCGCGATTCGGGGTTTTCTCATGACATATCTCCTGACAATAGGATCCCAGAAGTTCTGAAATGTGAAATCTTATTTTCTTTAAAACAAAGTCTAAAATTAAGGTTAAATTGTTTTCGAAACATGATTAGTATTAACTAACCCGCCTTTCACTTTTCGGGAATTCATGAAGGCAATGATTTTTGAAACTCCAGTTTCAAAATCGTCAAGATACAATAGTATTGATAACGGATAAATGGAGATATTCTTGATGCAAAAGTGTATCTACAAGCATATCTTTCCATTAAAGCATTAATTTTTCGTTGCCTGTGTCTATACGCTCGTTATAACACAAATTAAAGGTTAATAAGGTCTTGTATTTTGAACTTCATTGTTATCCTTTACATCTGCAGCAAGTCGCATTTATCTAGTTTTATACAGATTTTCTCTATAAACAGGTTTTTAGTCCACTGCAGATATCATGGCACCTAAGAAGGCACCCAAGAAAAGCGAGGAAGTTGTTGAAAGCTTGAGTCCAAACGGAGACGTTATATCTGATACAATACCACATGTCATTGATTCCATAAAATTCTGGAGGTAGATTTTTGAAACTCTAGATTATGAAATTAAAAATTTCCCTCATGACGCTGACAACAAACTCCGAGATATAGCGGAGTCTGAGCTTCACAAAATAGCTACACGGTCATGGCTCGTGACTTATAACGACATGATCAGTTGGGCCTTAGAGAAAACTGACGTACAGACGAGAAGCATTATGGACAGTCAAGGGGTCATCATTCACTCTTTTAGATCAGAACATGTACAAGTAATGTATAAACTATCTCCTAGTCCCAAGTATATTTATAATAAAGATTTCATGAGTGATTTTCAACAGAAGGAATTTTTTGAGTTAGACCAAACGTATCCTGCAATAATAAAGGACTGGTCGAGAAATGAAGCAAAATTCAGGGCTGACACCCATGGTATTTGTGCCACAGCCTCATTGAACAAGTATATGATCTATGTGGTGATGATGTTATGTAGACTTTTCAGGAAGAAAATTCCCACCCATTTTCCTGCAGAATGGGTACCTCTCTTGAACGAGGCAACATAAGGTTACAACTTTAATTGGGATAAGAATTTATCTAATAACATAGCAAAGGAGGTCGTGGAATATCAGACGGCAAGATCAAATGGCTGACATGTACCCTTTTATATGTCTGCATACATCATGGATGCTATATGCTTCTCAACTCCTTTCCCTTTGATGAATTGGAGTTGGAATCTGACTTACCCGGAGCCTATTCATGAATACCATTCTAAACATTGAGAAGAAAATGCCAAAGGCTCATTCTATGAAATTTTTCATTTCGTGGTGATACCACTACTTCAGAGGCTCTACGACTGTGTGCCTCCCCACATTTCAGAGTTGGTCACAGGAAACCTCAGGACAGTTGTTGACTGGTTTATAGAGGAGAATTTCTCATACATCATAGTTTTCGGGTGTTCAATCCCTCCACATGCACTCCCAAAGTTCCTCCCTGATAGACTGATGTGCAGGGAGGAAGCTCATCAAATAGTAACAGGTGGAACTAGGATAGAACTAAAAATGGCTCAAAACAAGTCTTGGCCAGTTTTTCCCGTTCAGATTTGGAAATTTTCATTGCTCAACTTGGGTCATTCCAAAGTTGAAGCGACAGCACTGGAGGAGATCAAATTGGTAGACCTCGAGCACAGGAAGCACGATCCTTACCATTTAGTGGGAAAACACATGGCCCACTATAATATGAAGGCTTATGAACATGAGAAGTCCCCTTGTGATGACCTATTCAAAGGGACTAGGACCTATGAGGAGGTGTTAGAGAGAGTATAGACACTACCATCTGACTTGAAAGCTAGTTTTCAGACCTTCCAGAAGCATAGATAGAGTGTTCTACCCAAAGTATTGCAAGGAGAAGCAATCACCCTTCCTCGGAGACAAGAGGATACTCCCCCAGGCCTCGGACAAGAAACATGAGATAAAGTCAACCCTAAGGAAATTCCATAGGAGACTGAAAGGTCCTCACAAAATGAAGAGGCCTTATAGACAGAAAATCCAGAGACTGAAATAGAGAAGAGGCTCGGGACACCTCCCGAGTCTAGTAAGTCCACTCCCCCTTCATCACCTGCTGTTGAGGTCGATATACCTAAGGCCATAGGAGAAACAAGATCTACAGAGCTAGGGATTCCCATAGCTTCCTTAACCCATTTACAGTCCACCTTTGGACTCCCACGGATGGGATCCATATATGTTGGTGATCTCACCCCTATCTCCAGAGATGAGATCCCTCCTTCTGATTATTTTTTCAGCAAAAAGAGGAAGGTTGTTCTAAAACAAGAGATGTATATGAGAGAAGGGGGTATGGTGAAGAAGAATAAGGTCTTGGTAGATGGCCAGAACTTGGAGGAGGAGGATTTCGTTACAGAGGTAGTAGGCTCCATGGAGCCATGGAAAAAGAAAACCTTTTTACTGTGGAGAACATGAGAACAAGGATAAAGAAGAGTAACTGCATAATAGCTCAATTGAAAGATCAGTTGAAGAATGCTGAGAAAAAAATTAGAGAAGAGGTGAATAAAATCTTGGAGCAGGCCAGAGTTGTTGAAAGGCAAGAAATTCAGTCACTCAAAACTAGCCTGGATGAAATGAACCAGAGGATACAAGCAAGTCAGGTGCAAGTTACTCAGCAAAAGGAGCTTATAAAATAGCTACAGGCTAATTTAAATTTGATAGAAGGTCGGGTTGTAGACTTAAAGGCTTTTCAAACCCTCTCATTAGAAGCACATACAAAGATAGAATCCGAGCAGCAGAAATTGATCTCCAAAATAGAGATCATCCAGGATTACTTTCAAGAGGTAAGCAAATCCCTTGATAATATTATTTTACTAGAAAAGAAGGCTAAAGAAGCAAGGAATAACTTTCAGAAAGCAGTCGCATGTTCAGGAAATAGGGAGATGTCGAAAAATCTAAAGATTTTTTTCACAGAACAAATAAGAGGAGACATCATGCTCAAGGCATGGGAAACGAACATAGTCGAAAACAAGAAGATAGTTAAAGAAATCAAAGATGCCTATGAGGGAATCTTTGATTCTTTGGATAAGAAAATGTTAGGTATTGAAAGAAATGGTTGCTCTGAGCCACTGGGGCAGATAAACATTGTGAAGCAGTAGTTGAACTGCAAAGAGGGCTTGAAGGAGATTCAGGCGGAAATTTCACAGTTGAGGGAAATCGACACCAACCTGATAGACAGATGGTTGTTACAGCCTAATTTAAAGTTGCAAGTGATCAGGTTTGTCGATCAAGGTTTTGAAGACCAGTTTCCAAAGGTCCAAAGAAAGTTTTATTTGTTTGAAACTAAGGATCTTCCAACACCACCTAGAAATTTTGTTCAATTTCTGGAGAAATGTATTAAATGTATAGCATCAAAGGAGGGAGATACTTCAACTAAAAAGTGATGCATCATTCGAAATATTACACTATTGTAATGATATACCAACAAAATTTAATCATGCAACGGTTAAGGTTGCAATTTTGTAACTATTTTTTCCCCTAAAAAGTAGGAGACTACTAACCATCAAGTATTGATGACCTTGTATAAATACAAGGAGAGAAGACTGAAGAGAGGATTTTTTCTTTCTCTAAAAAGGCATATCCTCAAAACCACAAAAAACAAATTAAGAACGAATATCAAAAAATTCAAACCCCTTTTAAAAGTGAAAACTTTATAGGAGGACAAGACGTAGAGGATTTTGAGGAGTTAGAAGAGGATATGAACAATTTTGGCGATGATTGCTTACAACCTTATATAACAAGACACGATTACGAAAAGTCTTTGACTACAGGGTATAGGACTAGGAGTAACAAGAACAACAGTGTTTTGAAAGATTCGACCTATCACGGGATAGTGGATGGTATAATGGCCGAGCTCCACCAGAAGTACAACCTAAGACCTAGAAACAGGGCTCCCACGACCGCTCCAGTTAAAAAGATACTGTCGAGGGTTGAAACTGATGAAATAGTTTCAAAAATCACTGAAAAATAGACTGAAGGGACTCGGACCACTAACATACAGTCTATTAAAATGAAGATAGCGGAAACGCCACCCTTGAGCACGCAAAAAATAGACACCCCTGTTACTGAAACAAAGGCCCCTCAACCAAGGAAAGCTGAAAAGAAAGGGTCCGAAACTCAAACCATGGAAATCTACAAAACCATTGGAAGTTTTAATCTAGAGAATGAAATCAATAAGATCAAAATCCCTATTCCCCTTGTCGAACTGGCCAAAAACCCGATATACCGAAAACAATATGCAAAAATGATTAGTTTTTCGGAAAATGAAAGTCAGGCCGATGTTATTAACTTAGAATATGATAAGCCAAACATAATTTTCAGCCCACACTTCGAAGGTTCTAGAGACATTGTTGCCCCTTTCTACATCACTTTGACAGTTTTCGACCATCTGCTCCATAACTGCATGTTAGATTCTCGGGCCTCTCACAATGTGATGCCTAAAGCAATCATGGATAGACTCGACCTAGAAATCACCAGGCCTTATGGAGATTTATATTCTTTTGACTCGAGAAAAGTATATTCTATAGGCATGATCAAAGACTTAGTCGTAAACCTTACATAGGTACCTGCAAAAAGCGTTTTAATGGATGTGGTTGTCACAGATATACCCCCAAAATATGGTATGCTCTTTTCTCACTCCTGGGGTGATAAAATTGGAGGTTCTCTTCAACTTGATATGATGTACGCAACAATTCCAGTTTTCGGGGGACAGTTCACACGATTGTACAGGGAAACCAAGTTAGCATTTACGGTTAGTGACCCTCTCAACCCAAATAATTATCCTGTATATATTTTTGATAAGGATTTAGGTAATTGTTTATTATCTATAGATGATGATGTTGATTCATGTATAGAAAAATGTTGTACAGGAAATAAAAAAGAAAAAGAAAAAATAGAACAAGATGTATATAGCAATGGTGTTTGGAAAATGTTTTTTGACGGTGCCTCATCTTATCTTGGAGCTAGGGCTGGAGTAATTTTTGTGGCACCTGATAACCAATTCATTATCCCTTTCTCTTATAGGCTACAGTGGAACATTGGCCACACTAATAACGTATGTGAGTACGAGGCTTTGGTGTTAGGGTTAAAGGCCGCTAGGAGAATGAAAATTAAAAACTTGGAAGTTTTTGGTGATGCATAATTAATCGTGAAGCAGGTTAATCGCCAGTACCAAGACAAACATCCTAGGTTAAGGTTGTATCGAAATTGTGTTTGGACCTAATCAAAAAAAATTTCTCTTATGTTAATATTCACTTCATTCCAAGAGCAGAAAATCAACAGGCGAATTCTTTGGACAAAACCTCTTCGACTTTCACACCTCCCACTGCATTCAAACTCAAATATCATATACAAATGAGACATAGGCCTTCCATACCCAATAACATACAGCATTGGCAAGTCTTTGAGGATGACGAACAACTCCGAATTTTTTTAGAAATAGTAGACGAGTTCACTGAAACGCATCCTGACCAAGAAAACAAGAATGATCCTATTTGGATCATGCAGGAAGGGGAATACCCCCAAGAGTTCCAAGATAAAATCGCAAATCACCGTATGTTGGTTTTAAAAAATAATCAAATACCCAAGGGCTTGATTCCCTTAGAAAGTATCTTTAATCATGATGACATCCCTTTGAAGACTACCTTACAGCCTCAGCCGAAAGAAGTCGAAGATTGCAATATAGGTACCGAAGAGAGTCCTAGGTTAGTTAAAGTATCCAGGTACCTGTCTCCCAAAATCAAGAGTAAATATGTTGAGTTTCTTAAAAAATACAAAGATGTTTTTGCCTGGTCTTATGACGAGTTGAGAACTTATGATACGACTATCATGGAACATAAGATTCCATTGAAACCAGGTGTCAAACCTTTTAGGCAGATTAACCATATATTATTACCAGTGATAGAAAAAAGGTTAAAAAACTCCTGGATGCTAAAATCATAGTCCCATTGAGATATTCTGAGTGGGTAGCTAATTTAGTCCCAGTGAGAAACAAAAATGGTGAGATCAGATTGTGTGTCGATTACAGAAACCTGAATCGGTCATCACTCAAAGACAATTACCCATTACCTAAGATGGATCACATTTTATAAAAATTAGTTGGAGCTAACAGAATGTCTATGACTGATGGTTTTTCAGGTTACAATCAGATTGCAGTGCCTCAGGACGATAAAGAAAAAACTGCTTTCACTACCCCTTGGGGTAATTTTATGTATGATAAAATGCCTTTTGGTTTAATGAATGCAGGGGCAAATTTTCAGCGAGCCATGGATATTTCTTTCATGGGTGAGAGAGATAAGTTTGTTGTTATCTATCTTGATGACCTCATTGCTTTCTTCAAATTGGATGTAGAACATCTAATGCACCTTAAACAAACCTTTGAGAAATGCCGAAAATTTGGTTTCTCACTCAATCCCAAGAAATCTCATTTCGCAATGCAAGAAGGTAAACTCTTGGGCCATATCGTGTCTAAAGATGGAATCAAAATTGATCCAAAAAGGGTTGAGGCAATAGATAATATAAATTTTCCTAGAAATGTAAAAGAAATTCAATCTTTTTTAGGAAAAATAAATTTCTTGAGGAGATTCATCCCTAACTTTGTTGAAATTGTGAAATTGATAACAGATATGCTCAAAAAGGACAATGAAGTAAAATGGACAAGCGAAGTCAAAGCCTCGTTTCAATGCATCAAGAAAGTAATAAGCGAAGCACCAGTCTTGGCGAACCCAAATTAACAAAAGATTTTTTTATTTTTTCTTTTGCTTCATAACATACTATCGCGGTTGTATTGTTACAAAACAACGAGGAAAGTTTTGAGTGGCCTATTGCGTTTTTTAGCAAAAGTCTCAGAGATGCCGAGTTGAAATATGATATATTGGAGAAACAGGCCTATGCAATGGTGAAAGCTCTCAAAGATTTCAGAACTTACGTGTTGCACTCAAAAATCATTGCTTATGTACCCTCTAGCTCTGTTAAAGATATCCTGGTGCAACCAGAGAGCGGCAGAAGAAGAGGCAGGTGGTTAGCTAAGATCCAGGAGTTTGACGTAGAAGTCAAACCAACTAAAATTATCAAAGGGTAGGGTTTGGCCAAATTGCTTGCCAAATCGAATTTAAAGGCACTTCGAATAAACCAGCCACAGGAGAACGAGGGATTTCTGGAAATAGACGAGCTTGATGTCACTGCACCTACAACCGAGATTCAAGACAAGTTTTCTGCTTCAGCCTGGTATCGCGACATTGTCCATTACCTACTTACACTCTAATGTCCTACTCAGTTAACCCCATCTAAGGCTAGGACGCTAAAGTTACATGTTGTAAACTATTGTATCGTAGATGCTAAATTGTATTGGAAAGACCCCTTGGGTTTCCTACTGAGGTGTTTAGTCTAAACTGAAACAGAAGGGGTTATGGATGAATTCCATGTCGGAGTGTGTGGAGGACATCATGCGTGGTGAGAAACATCTTATAAAATCTTAAGAGACGGATATTACTGGCCCAAATTGTTCACAGAGGTGAACACTAAAGTCCAAAATTGTGTCCCTTGTCAGTTGTTCATAGGCAAGCAGAAGGTCCCGTCTTTGCCCCTTATTCCAATTAAAACCAAAGCCCCATTTCAGCAATGGGGAATTCATTTCATTGGAGAAATTCATCCACACTCTAGCACACAACACAAATGGATCCTAACTTCTACTGATTACTTCACTAAATGGGTGGAAGCTATCCCCACAAGAAATGCAACCGATTCGGTAGTAATCAGTTTTTTGGATGATAATATTTTATCCAGGTTTGGTTGTCCTCGAAAGATAGTCACTGATAATGTGCAAGCATTTAAATCAATGAACATGATAAATTTTTGCTAAAAATATAACATCGTACTAGGACACTCAATAGCTTACTATCCACAAGGTATTGGGTTGGCTGAATCATCTAACAAAATCCTAATTACCGTGATAAAAAAGGTTTTAACTAAAAACAAGAAAGCGTGGCATATCCATTTAAAATATGCACTATGGGCCAACAGAATAAGTACTAAAAGATCAATTGGGATCTCCCCTTTTCAGATGGTATATGGCACTGACGTCATTTTACCAATAAACCTAGCTCTACCAGTAATGAAACTTTGGCAGGATTCGAATGAAGAACCCAACGATGTTACCAGAAGAATAAACCAGTTGGTTGAAGTTCAACAAAATAGGGTCGAAGTAAATGAAAGGTTACAAAGATATCAAGATAAAATGAAGGCCTTATTCGATCAGAAAGCTAAAGATAGAGAATTGCTCCATGGCAACTTGGTCCTAAAATGGGAAGCCAGGAAAGAAGGTGCTGGAAAACATGGCAAATTCAATCTGATCTGGTCTGGCCCATACAGGATTTCAACCTTGGAAGGAAAAAATGCTTGGTTATTAGAAAACCTGGATGGATACATTCTCAATTCCCCTGTAAATGGGCGACATCTTAAACACTTCATGAAATAATGTGTTTCTAAATTCTCATTGTACATACCAGTTTGTTTTCATGCTTTTTGTATAGTCAAATAATAATAATAATAATAATGTATATATATTCAAAATAAAATGAATAAATAAAAGTTTCTTTCATGACCTTTCCTAATGATTATAATGTTATGTTATTCGTAGGGAAATTTTCTTACCAAATAGTGGACTCGAAGTACTGAGAGGTGACATGCACAGGTATTCTTATCAAGTATCTCAAAATGAAAAAGGTAATGAGCGAGTCATCTTCGAGCTAGCAATATAGGAGCTAATAAAGGTATGAAACCACGTTTTAAAAAATTCGAGATAAAAGTCCTAAGAAGTACGAATAAAATAAATCATCGATTCATTTTTTCGAAAGATTCAAAAAAAAAAACTCAAACAAAGAAGTTTTTGAAATAATAGACAAGGGGGACTTAAGAAGAGGTTTTAAAAGCTAATTAAGAAAGTCTCCAAAAAATAGTCATATGTACAACAGTTTTTCTAAAAACCCCTTACCCTCCCCTTGACCACAGTAAATTCTTTTCCCACTTGACCATGGATGACTAATCATAGAGTTTCCTGAGAACAAAGGGGTCTCTCTTTGGTCATGAAAACTCTCGAAAAAACTTTCAAGAAAGAGAGTAGGTTGTGTTTTTAGTTCTTTGACTTTGGCTGGATCATAAACATGTCTAGGTTAATCCTGACCTTATTAGTTATCCTAACAGGAGTAACTGATCAGTTTTTCTCAAGGAAGTTCCCTAGACTAAATGTAAAAAAAATTCCCTTAAGAAGTTCTCTAAAGCCCATGATTTTTGAAGGCAGGTGAGAAGATTAACCCAGAGCTATTTAAATGAGTTGACAGACTTTGATTCTTTTTCAAACAGATATCTTCCCGAGTGTAATGTATACTCATTGATTACCCCCACTTCAAAAAAATAAAAAATGAATACAGACAGATGGTGAAAGGAAATTCAATATTGATTGCCCCCATCTAGTTCAAAGAGATGAAGAAAGGAAATTCATTATATTGATTGCCCTCATCTCAGCATTTAAATGCTTGGAAACAATGAAGTGGTGAAAGGAAATTCAATGTGGGAAGTCGGATAACTTCACCAGGGTACTAAACAGGCTCGTTGGAAGTGAAGCAATATCCTCGTATCTGATAAAAGCTGTTATACATGAGTTACAAGATGTTTTGGTAATTTCTCTTCCTTTTGGCTGGATTTTATCATAGATTTTGGGGATATCCTTACTGGAAACAACGCAAACACTTACCTTGACACAAACAGAATCATGTGAAACTTGATACAATGGTTGATTTGGTTTTGATTATCTTACATAGATTTGAGCTCAGTTTCAGGAGAAGAAGTTTATTGAAAACCCACTCGGCATAGTCAAATTTTTTGTTTTTGAAGAGTTTTTCAAGGTTAACGTTGAGGCCTTTTTCTTGTTCATTTTTTCTCCAAATTTGTTTCACATAGCCAAATCATTGACTCCATTACCCAACTAAGGCACTTCATCTACATGTTCTTCCCATCCCACAAGGAGATGAGATCCCTAGATGGAGCCTAATGTTGACATGAAGTTTAAATTTTTTCTACCCTTGAAAACTAAAGCTTCATCTTTTCCTAAGTCATGGGGCCACCCTTAGTCCAAAAAGGGGAGTCAGAGCCTTCCATTCCTTTTCGAGTTTCGAGATTCGATTTTTCTCGAGGTATGATCTCCAACCACCCTAACTTCCCGATGCCGAAATTCCGAAACCGTTTAACATATTAAAAATTAAAAAGGGGGGAAGAAATAAAGGTTACATTTTTTCGTCACTTTCCGCAAACCGCTCTTTAACCCGTAATTAAATAAGCTCATAAACGCAATCATCATTCCCTTAATCTTTCACAATTCGGGTTTTTCTTTCTACTAAAGCGCTTTCGAACTCTCAACCATCGAACTCCCGACCCTCGTTTTTTCGAAAAGTTAAAAAAGTAATTAATCGTTAACCTTGATTAATCAAAACATTAATATGTGATTAGTGCCTCACTAATCCCATCGCAATTTTGTGATCCAAGGTTTGCTCATGACATATCTCCTGACAACAGGATTCCGGAAGTTCCGAAATGCGAAACCGCGTTTTCTTTAAAACAAAGTCTAAAATTAAGGTTAAATTGTTTTCGAAATAGGATTAGTGATAACTAACCCACCTTTCACTTTTTGGGAATTCATGAAGGCAATGATTTTTGAAACTTCAGTTTCAAAATCACCGAAATACAATAGTATTAATAACGAATAAATGGAGATATTCTTGACGCGAAAGCATATCTACAGGCATATCTTTCCATTAAAGAATTAATCTTTCGTCACTTGTGTCTGTACGCTCATTATAACGCAAATTAAAGGTTAATAAGGTCTTGTATTTCAAACTTCATTGTTATCCTTTATAGCTGTAGCAAGTTGCATTTATCTAGTTTTATACACAGTTTCTCTGTAAACAGGTTTCTGGTCCAGTGCAGATATCATGGCACCTAAGAAGGCAACCAAGAAAAACGAGGAAGTTGTTGAAAGATCAAGTCCAGACAGAGATGTTATATCTGATACAATACCACATGTCATTGATTCCATAAAATCCGGGAGGCAAATTTTTTAAACTCTAGATTATGAAATTAAAAATTTCCCTCGTGATGCCGACAACAAACTCTAAGATATAATGGAGTTTGAGCTTCACAAAATAGTTACACGGTCGCGGCTCATGACTTATAACAACATGATCAGTTGGGCCTTTGAGCGAATTGACATACAGATGAGAAGCATTCTAGATAGTCGAGGGGTCGTCATTGGCTCTTTCAGACCAGAACATGTACAAGTAATGTATAAACTATCTCCCAGTCCCAAGTATATTTATAATAAATATTTCATGAGTGATTTTCAAACGAAGGAATGTTTTGAGTTAGACCAAACATATCCTGGCATAATAAAGGACTGGTGGAGAAACGAAGCAAAATTTAGGGATGACACCCATGGTATTTACGCCACAGCCTCATTGAACGAGTATATGGTCTATGTAGCGATGATTTTATGTACACTTTTTAGGAAGAAAAGTCCCACCCATTTCCCTGCAGAATGGGTACCTCTCTTGCATGAGGCAGCAGAAGGTTACAGCTTTAATTGGGATAAGATTTTATCTGATAACATAGCAAAGGAGGTCATGGAATATCAAATGGCAAGATTGAATGGCCCACCTATAGCCTTTTATATGTTTGCATACATCATGGATGGTATATGTTTCTCAACTCATTTCCCTTTGATTAATTGGAGTTGGAATCTGACTTACCCAGAGCCTATTCATGAATACCATTCTAAACTTTGGGAAGAAAATGCCAAAGGCTCATTCTATGAAATTTTTCATTTCATGGTGATACCACTACATCAAAGGTTGTACGGTTGTTCCCTTCCCCGCATTTCAGAGTTGGTCACAGGAAACCTCAGGACAGTTGCTAACTAGTTTATAGAGGAGAATTTCTCATACATCAGAGTTTTCGGGTGTTCAATCCCTCCACATGCACTCCCAAAGTTCCTTCCTAACAGACCGGTGTGCAGGGAGATAGCTCATCAAATAGTAACAGGTGGAATTGGGATAGAACTAAAAATGGCTCAAAAGAAGTCTTGGCCAGTTTTTCCCGTTCAACTTGGGAAATTTTCAGTGCTCAACTTGGGTCATTCCAAAGTTGAAGCGGCAGCACTGGAGGAGGTCAAATTGGTAGACCTCGAGCATAGGAAGCATGATCCTTACCAGTTAGTGGGAAAACACATGGCCCACTGTAATATGAAGGCTTATGAACATGAGAAGTCCCCTTGTGATGATTTTTTCAAAGGGACTAGGACCTATGAGGAGGTGTTAGAGAGAGTACATACACTGTCGTCCGACTTGCAAGCTAGTTTTCATAATATTGGAACTTCTCAAGCTAGTTCCAAGAAAGGAGTGGTTTGTCCAAAGTATTGCAAGGAGAAGCAATCACCCTTCCTCGGAGACAAGAGGATACTCCCCCAAGCCTCGAACAAGAAACACAAGATAAAGTCAACCCTGAGGAAATTCCACAAGAGACTGAAAGGTCCTCACAAAATGAAGAGGCCTTACAAACAGATAATCCAGAGACTGAAATAGAGAAGAGGCCCGGGACACCTACTGAGTCCAGTAAGTCCACTCCCCCTTCATCACCTTTTGTTGATGTAGATATACCTTATTCCATAGGAGAAACAGGATCTACAGAGCTAGGAAGTCCCATAGCTTGCTTAACCCCTTTACAGTCCACCTTTGGACTCCCACAGATGGGAGACATATATGTTGGTGATCTCACCCCTATCTCCAGAGATGAGATCCCTCCTTCTGATTATTTTTTCAACAAAAAGAGGAAGGTTTTTCTAAAATAAGAGATGTATATGAGAGAAGCGGGTATGGTGAAGAAGCATAGGGTCTTGGTAGATGGCCAAAACTTGGAGGAGGAGGATTTCTCTAAAGAGGTAGCAGCCTCCATGGGAACCATGGCAACAACAAACCTTTTTACTGTGGAGAACATGAGAACAAGGATAAAGAAGAGTAACCACATAATAGCTCAATTGCAAGATCAGTTGAAGAATGTTGAGAAAAACATTAGAGAAGAGGTGAATAAAAGCTTGGATCAGGCCAAAGCTGTTGAAAGGCAAGAAATTCAGTCACTCAAAACTAGCCTGGATGAAATGAACTAGAGGATACAAGCAAGTCAGGTGCAAGTTACTCAGCAAAAGGAGCTTGTAAAACAACTACAGGCTAAGTTAAATTTTACAGAAGGTAGGGTTGTAGACTTAAAGGCTTTTTGAACCCTCTCGTTAGAAGCACATACAAAGATAGAAGTTGAGCAGCAAAAATTTATCTCCAAAATAGAGATCATCTAGGATTACTTTCAAGAGGTAAGAAAATCCCTTGATAATATTATTTTACTGGAAAAGGAGGCTAAAGCAACAAGGAATACCTTTCAGAAAGCAGTCACATGTTCAGGAAACATGGAGATGTCGAAAAATCTAAAGCTTTCTGTCACAAAACAGATAAGAGGAGACACCATGCTCAAGGCATGGGAAACGAACATAGTCAAAAACAAGAAGATAGTTAAAGAAATCAAAGACGATTGTGAGGGAATCTTTTATTCTTTGGATAATAAAATGTTAGGTATTGAAAGAAATGGTTTCTATGAGCCACTGGGGCAGATAAACATTGTGAAGCAATAGTTGAACTGCAAAGAGGGCTTGAAGGCGATTCAGGAAGAAATTTCACAGTTGAGGTAAATTGACTCCAACCTGATAAACAGATGGTTGGTACAGCCTAATTTAAAGTTGCAAGTGATTAGGTTTGTCGATCAAGGTTTTGAAGACCGGTTTCCAAAGGTCCAAAGAAAGTTTTATTTGTTTGAAACTAAGGATCTTTCGACACCACCTAGAAATTTTGTTCATTTTCTAAAGAAATGTATTGAATGTATAACATCAAAGGAGGGAGAGACTTCAACTAAACAGTGATGTATCATTCGAAAGCTTACACTATTGTAATGATAGACCAACAAAAGTTAATCATGCAACGATTAAGGTTGCAGTTTTGTAACTATTTTTTCCCCTAAAAAGTAGGATACTGCTAACCATCAAGTATTGACGACCTTGTATAAATACAATGAGAGAAGACTGAAGAGAGGATTTTTTCTTTCTCTAAAAAGGCATTGTGATGAAGTAATTTTAAAGAGACTCTAAATTAATAGAAATACAGATTGAAGATTCTGGAATTTTTCAAGTCTGAGTTATGTGTTCCCCTGTCTTTTCATCTTTCTTTCATATATTTTATTAATGAATGCTTCTCTACAATTTAGTACAAACTCTACTATAGAAATTATTATTCTTGTTATTTAAATAATTTACAGTTTTTCCTCTATATCGATTATTAGCAGATACAAGACCTGAAATGTTTATATTTCAAAATCATATGCTTCATTAATATTTTTTCTTGTTTCATAGTCTTCTGTTACAACGTGAGATTCCTCTTAAATTGATGCCTCGCCTTGTTAGTAGCTTTATGTTCTTCCTCATATCATGCATGTTTCCCTTCTTTTAAATTTAACTCAGATACAAGAAACGACCTTTGATTTAGTCATCTTATTAATTCATTTTTTTAAATCATTCTCTTTACATTGTGAAATAGAGATAACAAAGCCTAAAAACAAAACACAGAATTAGATCTCCTTTACCTTTATCCTTCATGACAGTACCAGTTTCAAGGTAGCCTAACATCGAACCCGGTCTTTCCGATCAATCCAGCATCGCTCTAAATTTATTTAACGCTATCTTATAAACAACAAATAACCGGGTTGAGTTAGAACGTTCATGAGCAGCAATTGAGAGAGATATCAACATTCAGAAAAACTGGGAATTCCAACAGAGACAGTTGAGAAACCAACTATAGTCCTCACCTTTTTAATCATTGATTTTTCTATCCTCAACTTCCTCTATCTTTTCAGATGCCTTGATAGTATACTTTAGAGCCTTAAAGTATAAACTCAGGAACAACACATTTCATGGATTCAAAATCTGAGTTTGTATTCTCAATATATCTAAGTTTTCGTCTAACCAAAAAAAATGTGCTTCTTCCATGTGGAACCATGACCAGTTTTTCAGAACCACATTCAATTCTTGGAACCACACTATGCTCAATTTCTTGGAACCATTTTGAGACCTTTCATTTCTTGGAATGTACTCAGATCCATGTTCATAATCTTGAAACTTCTCGCCACACTTTTTCTTGGAACTTCTCTTATATTTCCACTCTTCCACATCTCTACTCTTCCTTACTTAGATTATTTTTCAATTTTCCTTTCAAAACTCCTTCCTCACCTCATTAAACACTTAAAATTATTTTCTATTTTTTATCCTCCCTCACCCCTCCTTATATCTTCTTATCATGTTGAACACATGGTAGTTTCATTATATTTTCAGGTTCATAACCCTCATACCCACCATACTCTACCAACCATCGACCTCCACTCTTTACCTCACCCTTATCCCTCCCCATTCATACTTAGATTATTTTATGTTATCAGGGTCACTCTCCTCCCATATCTCCTTTATTGGGTTCGTGGACTCACCTCACTCACCTCCCTCACACCTAACTCTACCACACTCACTTTCCCTACCCCCTACGTCATATTACCTAACCCCCTCACTTCTGACACCCTCATTGATTTGAAAAAAGATATTTTTAATGATTGTGGTTGAGTTATTAATTTCATGTGTTAATTAACCATTTGTGAAGCTGACCCAAAGAGGATGAATTTAATGAAGAGACATAGAAGCCATAAAACTATATACAGAACTGAACTGAACCAATAAGAACAACAAACCATAACAACATAAGTGATAACGGAGTTCGACACAAAAATGTCTACGACTCCGAGCCTTTGTATTAGTGGGGGAGGATTATTTATTAATTCTACAATGCTTGAAAAGTACATTAAATGGACTCCATTCTGATCTCAATGTGTTCTTCTCGACCTCAAAAACCAAATGCAACTGACAACACTGAAAAAGAATGAGTATAGCCTCCGGAAATGGCCTCCAAAGTTCTGCTACTCAACAGCTCCCCTGCATAAAAATGGCTTTGGCTTTTCTTCGCTTCAGAATAAATTTGCCCTAACTATCCTCCATGGCATCAAATAGGCCTAGTTTATATAGATCTGAAGTTGGTTATCCTTCCCCAACTTCCTCCCAAAATCTGGGCTCAAAAAGAGCCCAATATCTCCCAATAATGGTCAAAATCTTCAATAACAGCCATAAATCAATTAAAAATCCATAATGTATGGTTAAAAACCCACTTTTAGCCAAATATATGGGCTAAGCCCTCAAAAGGTGGTGCGTGCCCCCTCTAAACTGGTCACATGCACCTTAATTTGGCCAAGTGCTAGACCAAAGGGCTAAGCACTGGCCCTTAAATCGCGCTAGCACCTGGTTTTGGGGTGCAATGCATGGGATCAAGGCTCTAACACCCCATGCCTTAAGGGATAATCCCCCCCGCAATCAACGATCACATGGTGAAATTGTTAGAATCATGCCCCAAACTGCGCCCAATGGATAGTTAGATAGTGGCGCCCACACCCTTGGTTATATGAAGTGTCAAACGACCACGGGCTAGGGCTTAGCCCCAGCCCTTTTGCCCTCCATGAACAATTTAAACACTTTGTTTAAAATTAAACAACAATGTTTTAGCAAGTAACATGCATGGGGCATTGGTTATTGGACCATTGTTAAAGCGTTGTCTTGGTTTTTGGTTGTGGGTTCAAAACCTACAGACTCAAACATATTTTTTAAACTTGCCACATGTTTTTATGACTAGGTGCCACGTGGCTGCAAAACGAAACACAACAAGTGGGTAATGTATTTCCATCATGGAAAAGTTTCATTTCTGCACTTAGGAAACAATTCTATCCTTTGGGTTATAAAGAAAAATCATTAATTGAATGGCAATCTTTAAAACTATGAAAAGGACAAACAATGCAAGAGTATATTGATGGATTTCGAAAAATGGCATTGATGTTAGATATCCCTTTACATACACAGGAAACCCTTATGAAGTATATAGGAGGTTTACCTGCACATATTAGAAGCATTGTATTCATGTTTGGACCAACTAACCTTGATGAGGTTTCTGTTCAAGTGACATACATTGAAGCAGGGAAAGCAAGTGTATCAGGGGAATCGTTTTCAAGGAAAGAGGACAAGAGGAAGTGGACAGGAAAAAAGGCAAACGTAGTGGCAAGAAAGGAAGAGATGCCCTCTTGCAAGCATTGAAAGAAAGAGGGGAATGATGAGGATCATTTTTGGTAGTTTCATCCCAAGAAGAGGCCAAAGTGGTTCAAGGAAAAGAAGGGAAGGCAAACAGTGGCAGCAAAAACAAGACCCATAGACTTGGCATCAGATTCGGGTGACGAATCAAAGGTCTCATTGGTTGGTATGATAGGTAAAATTGGTGAAGGCATTGATTGTAGAAGTAACTTGTTTCATATAAGGGTTATCATGCGACACACTAAGATAGACACATTAATCAACAGTGGATCTCAATCTAATCTAATCTCAGAAGAATTGGTTAAGCAATTGAGGTTAAAAACACAAGTACATCATAATCCTTACACACTTAAATGGATATGCAATCATCATCAAATGCACATAAAAAATCAATGCACAATCAAATTTTCAATTTCATCTAAGTATGTGGACGAGGTAACATGTGATGTAGTGCCATTAAGTGAATGTGGAACAGTCTTAGGTAGTCCATATTTATATGATGGAAAGACAATTTTCTACAGGGAAAAAAATCAATATCAATTAACCAAAGCAGGTCAATATTATGTGGTTCATGCTCATCATGTTAAGGCAAATAAAACACTTCAAACTATGGAATAGTTAAAGAAGGTAGTTCAAGCAAACAACAAACCTATAATTGTTTCAAATGAAGTAATTGATCTTAAGAAAGAACAGGAAATGATTGTTGAATGGAAAATCAATCACAGGTTGCTTCAAGATAAGCTCATGTTGTGCAAATATTACAAGTATATCAACTCATTTGCAGTTATGTTTTTTATACTATCATTAGTAATGGTTTCTACATGGATGATAATGGCTTCAGTAAGATGTAACAGGGTTCAAATGGCTAACAATATGTTGTCAATTGTCATGATTGTGTTACAATTGATCTTGATGAGACATGTGCACAAGATAGAGTTTAGAGACAAAGGACAATTTGGGAGGCCTATCCCAAGCTTGTTGACTGGTCAGTAACCTTTTGCAGACCAAAAGGTCCTTAGTGGGGAGGTGTGATCCAGAATCGGATCTATAAGGCTTCCCAGGTCCAGAAAAGGCTAAAAAAGGAAAGTTCTCGGAATCAAATGAAACCAATTTCATTGTGACCATCTCGTCACACTGATTTCGGTCATATATTTACTTTCTCAAACTATCTCTATATGCGAGAGTTATCGCACTCTGATCAGATTCCCAAACAACGAAAAAGTCAAAGGTCAATTGGCAAAAAGTCAATGTTGACGTCAGCATGACATCACCAAAGCTATTTCAGAAAGTTGATGTGGTAGAGACAGGTGATGACATGTGGTGACTAATGACTAGGTAGATGATGCAAACTTGGACCAATGGCAGTGTGACACTTGTTCAATTTTGAGCAAATGTGGTGGTGCCACGTGGCCCAGACATGGGCAGCCACGTGGCACCCAGTCATAAAAATGTGTGGCAAGTTTCAAAAATATGTATGGGGTCCGTGGGTTTTTAGAGGGGGCGCACACCACCTTTTGAGGGCTTAGCCAATATATTTGGCTAAAAGTGGGTTTTTAACCATACAGCATGGATTTTTAATTGATTTATGCCTGTTATTGAAGATTTTGGCCATTATTGGGAGATATTGGGCTCTTTTTGAGCCCAGATTTTGGGAGGAAGTTGGGGAAGGATAACCAACTTCAGATCTATATAAACCAGGCCTGTTTGAGGCCATGGAGGACAGTTAGGGCAGATTTATGCTGAAGCAAAGCAAAGCCAAAGCCATTTTTATGCAGGGGAGTTGTTGAGTAGAAGAACTTTGGAGGCCATTTCTGGAGGCTATACTCAGCCTTTTTCTAAGGTTGAGAAGAACACATCAATATCATAATGGATTCCAATTAATGTACTTTGCAAGCATTGAATAATTAATAAAGAAGCCTCCCCCACTAAGACAAAGGCCCGAAGACGTAGGCAATTTTGTGTCAAACTCCGTTATCACTTCTCTTGTTATGGTTTGTTGTTCTTATTGCTTCAGTTACGATCTGTATATAGTTTTATGTCTGCTATGTTTCTTCATTAAATTCATCCTCTTTGGTTCAGCTTCATAAAAGGTTAATTAACACATGCAATTAATAAATCAACCATAGTCATTAAAAAGATATTTTTTGGATCACTCACTTACCCCCCCCCCCCCTTTCACCTCTTTCCCATTTCTCCCTTCCCTTAATCATTTTATCCTAAGTTTCATTATATTATATCTTAAACCAATGAAATTATGACACTTACTAACCAATCAAATTATTCCACATGGCATTCAATTACTCACAACGCATGGAAACTATGCATCGATGACACATGGAAACTCTACATCCAATTGGGTGATGACACGTGGAAACGAATGGGAGTATGACATGTGGAAACCAACCATTTGGTGACATGTGGTAGATTTCAGTGACCTATCACACAAAAATAAGTGGAATCTGACTCATCGTCGACTTCATCACCACTGGGCATTGATTGGGCATAGGTGGAAGATGACTGAGTAATTAAAATATTTAATTATTTTATTAATCCTCTAAAGGTATCTAATGCCTTAAGATTCATAGCCTTCTCATGTTTCTCATTTAAATCATAATAAACTTTTCAATATATACCATAAAATCTCTGAAACTCCCATGCATGTTGGATAAGTATTTTCAACAAAAAGGTTGAAATTTTAATGAGGGAGAAATTATAATCAACAACCAAGACTTCCCCATGAAACTAATCAATGGTTGTTGAGTCTTAATGTTTTGAAGGTCATATCTCGAGATCCAAAAGTCAAAATTGCATAAAATTTACCTCATTGGAAAGTTATTTTGATGAGGAACATGATGGAATAGATTTCAAGGGATGAAATTGGCCATATTTTTCTCAAAAATTGAAAGAACAATAAACAATAGTTTTACATTTTGTTGATAAATATGCTTGGTACCTTGACTTCATGAACTTGTATCCTGAGATCCATGCATCAAAATCACACACAGGAGGACTCGTTGGAAATTTAAGACGATCAATATCACATATGAAATGATTTCCATGGCTGAGAAATTGAATATCAAATCCAAAAAATTAAAACACATTCCTCTCTTTAAAAGGGTAGTTAATTAGTTTTTTCAAAAAATAAAAGTTTATTTAAAAACTTTTATGAAAGATGAAAAAGGGCCCACTTCAAGATGTGGATTTTAATGATTTGAATTAATTAATGAGACTTAATTGAGGCATTAATTAAAGTTATATTTCGAACAAAGAGAAATCCCTAACTACTCAAGGAGTTAGAAGAATCGGTTTTAAAAGGCAATAAAGAGCTTCATCAAAGGTTTAGAAGCAGGTAATCAGAAGATAAAAATAGAGGAGACCAACTATCAACATATAGCCAAGATTGTAATCAAAATCATAGATCTCCATCTTCTCCATCCTTCTTATTCTTCGACACCATTTTTTGAAGGATTTATGCTTGTACTTTTGAATTGAACACAAGGTTGAGATTCTTGAGTGTTTCTTTGTATTTTTCAAAGAATTTTCTTATATGATCATGGAGTATTTACATCGATATATGTGACTGTCAGATGTAGGCCAAAATTGGCTATTAGATTCATGAGAATTTAGTCCTTGTTTGACAAGATTTGTTTATGATTCACTAGTCAATTGGTTTGCAAATATTTTGTATTGTTGAATATATTTTATGAATAAAAATCCACAAATAACTTCTTTGGGGTTTTGCTTTAATGATTTCTCATATATTGGGATCTCTAAGGATGAGATTTTTGAAGTATTCCCATCATATTATTTCCATCATTAAACACAAAACTCTTTTAAAGCTCTTTAATATGATCAAAACTTTTCTCTCCTTTTTCTTGTGAGAATATATGGATGCATCCATTATTCATCTGTCTTTAAATGGTTGTATATATGACATTGAACACAAAGATATTCTTATTTTGAAGCCTTTATTCAATCTTTGTATTGTTTTTGTTTTTTTTGTTAGTTTGTCTGTGACATGTGGGACTAACCTGTGGCTAAGAAACTACGACTCAGGGGCATCTAAGCCATCAAAATCACTCGAGGATCGCACCTGGCCTAAGCCACACCAACCCTTAACACAGCTGGATCTTTTGTCCCCACAGGCTTCGAACCGATGACTTTAACATCACAGAGTTCCTTAACAGCACACTCTGTCACCGATTGTCCTACACCTCAGGGACTTCAATATTTATATTGTTAAGAAACTACTTGTTGCACATAAAGATCAAATCAGGTTATTAAAGAATGATTTCATGTACAAATCAAAGCAATAAAGATCTGGGGTTTGATTTCTAGGATTCTCCCTAATCCAAGATATTCAAGATATATCTTTCAGCCAAAGAGGAGTACCACCTCTATAAAAATGTAGGTGGATTCATATCCTCTTGAGGTTGTTTTTTTTATCTTAACCAATTCAAACATCAACAAGAGGTACTTCTACATTGGTGGTTCCTGACATGCAGCAGTGAACAATCAAATGTCTCTCTCTAGTGATTTGACTTTATAAAGTGATTTTATAAAGTTAAATGGGGTATTTTATTATTTAATGAGTAAATGTGACTATAAATTTTGGGTCACTTAAGTGATTTAAGTGAAATTAATGAAATATTAATTCATGTATGTTGATCTTGGGGGGAAAGATCGAATCTCAGCCATTGAGATCTAGGGTTAGGGAAGTTACTAATTAATGAGTAAATAAAAGCATCATTTGAGAGAGAGGGGGCGCACTTTTCAAGAGACATTGAAATGGAAAGTAAAGAGACACATTTTTTAAGAGAGATTGAGCTGAAAGCAAAAAGAGAAACAAGGAGGATTGACATGCATCCCAAGGAGAAAGTTCAACATTTATTATAGTCTGTACAACAACTAAATGAGGGTCATACAGGGATTTATTGTTGGTCATACAATAAGAGAAGGTATGCATAAATCGAGACTATGTTAGACAATGATTTCTAGGAATATTTATCGCTGGAAAATCCATACAGGGGGTGTATTCTACCTGGAGTAGATCTAGGCATAGAAATAGAGGTCGTAATGTTGGTTTTTCAGTTGTACTGGGTCATACAAGGTTGTACGTGCATAAAAAATGAGACAAAAAGTTGGGCATGGAAATCGAGGTGGTCTTGGGAAGATTTGTGAGATAAGTACAATCATATTTGCTGGAAAATTTATTGTTGTTGTAAACTCATAAAAAATTTGCGATCTCAATAAGAAAGAACCTCTCATTGTTTGGTTTTCCCTTCAGGGTTTTTCCAGGGGAATTACCCATAAATCATTGTGTCAAATGTATGGTTTAATTTTTTCTAATGTTCATTTATTTCTATTGCTAAGTGTTGGAGAAAATTATATTTTTGGCACACTAGTTCAGTGAGAGTTAACTGACTAGTTCTAGAACTAGACTTTCCAATTTTATACCATCATTATTATGCATGCATTCCTAATCATAGGATGTCATTTCCTATATGAATGAATATCACTCACTCATTGAACAGATCATAATAAACATTGATTCTAATTCTTCATATTGTATCTCTCTTCCTTTTCTTGATAAGCTTTGTTTGTGGATGCTTTATCTAGGTCTCATGTGTAGGTTTCCATGAAACACTGACATGGTATCAAAGTCGAGCTGCTTGGAGCAACCCAGACAAGCCAGAGAAGAGTGAAAGAGGATTGATTAAACCTAGTTTCTGCCATCGTAGCAGCCTATCCCTATCAAAGAGTGTGATGGTTGGAATCACCACAACCTATTCCTATCGAAGGGTGTGACGTCGCCACACTGTATCTTTGCATTGTATTTTCCTCGGGAATCGTCGCACTATATTTTCCTCAGGAATCATCGCACTATATTTTCCTTGAGAATAGTCGCAGCTTATACATAGTTTAGGGTGCGACTTCATCGTACTGTACTCTTCACCCAAGGTTCGAAGATTTAGCATCATCACACTATATCCTTCTTTAGGGTGCGACGATTCAGCTTCCCTCCAGAAAATTGGTTTGCTGCAGTAAAATAGCCATATCTCAAAATCCACGAACTGGTTCGGGCTGAAATTTTGACCAGAGACGTATAACATAAGGATTCTCATGCTCACCAAAAATATCCAAATCCCACATCATATTTTAGGGCATATAGTTGTTTTATCATATCTATAGCTGCCATAGAACCATCTGTCTTATCTCGAAATCCACGATCTGGGTTTTCAGGATCTTTTCATAATAAATAGAAGGGATGGAGACGATGCAACTTCTTCAATCAAGTTTGGTGATAAAACTCACACCGTACGACTATTTTTAATGAAATCCTAAGGCCGCATTCCAACTCAAAACAAAAGGACTATATAATTTGACGATGGCGGCAAAAACAGAACCTACATCAATGCTTAAGAAAACCAAATGGGAGAACCGTAAGAATGAGGCAACATGACTACTTCTTGAGTTAATCTCCATTGATCTGTGGTTTCATTTTTTGGCATGCAAGACTCCAAATGAGATCTGGACCACCTTGGAAGGACAGTTTGGAAAGAAGGATGAAATGTGAGGTCATATGCTTGAGGTAGAGTTGAATACCTTAGACCCTAAAAGTTTTAATAATATACAGGATTTCTTTACTAAATTTAAATATTTGATATTGAGCCTGGGTGAATTTGGTATTGACAAGTCCACACAAGATAAACAACTTATTCTAACAATCTTGGCCAATCTAGGACCAAAATATGTTGTATATGTCTCCAATTTTCATTATGGCCAATGTATTTTGGGAGCAAATTGGAAAATGCCAATGATGGCTCAGTTCATTGAGTCTCTCACACAAGAGCAGAAAAAACTCATACAAATGGGCCTCATGAAATATCCCAAAGCACATGCACTCACCATGCATGCTGGAAAAGGGTCATCCAATTAGAAATTGAAGCAAAAATGAAAAGAGATGTTACATCAAAAGTCAAAGAAGGAGGGATATTCCAAACCCTTCAAGGATTCTTCAGGTTCCAAATATTCTTCAAATTACAAAGGGAAGAAGAAGAAGGGAAATCAATGCACATATTGCAATAAACCGAATCATGAAGAATCCACATGCATGAATAAGAAGATCGATCTTATGACACATGTACTTCATAAGAATAACCTTGGAGACTTCATTCCTAAAGGAGCCAAGAAGAACAAGGAAGAATACCATGCACCTAAGAAAGGTCATCATCATGCTCTGGTTGCAATTAATTCCCCATCTAATTCATGGATTCTAGATTCTGGTGCATCCCATTGTATGGCAGGTAAAGAGGAATTTTTTCCTTCTTTGATTTCATGCTCTAGACCTCCTATTCTCATGGGTGATGATAATCCAATAGCAGTTGTAGGAGAGGGAAGAGTGGAACTCCCTAATGGAAGTTTTGAGAATGTTTTACATGTTCCAAAGATTTCTATAAATCTGCTCTCAATTTATCAGATCACTCAAACAGGTAAAAGGGTTGAATTTACATCAGATTCAGTTACTATAATTGACATCCATGACAGTTCCATTATTGCAGTTGGTGAGGTAGATCACAAATCACAGTTGTATAATTTCACTAAGTTTACTAACTATGGTTCATGGTTTCTACTTACACATGCTAATGATAGTAGTAGATTATGGCATGAGAGATTTGATCATTTAAACTTTAGGTACATGCAACAACTTTCCAAGAAAGGAATGGTCAAAGGCTTTCCAAATATTCACTTTTCTGAAGGGGTTTGCGAAGGATGCATTCTTGGAAAGCATCCTGAAGATAAGTTTGAAAAGGGAAAGGCAAGGAGAGCCTCCTCTTCTTTGGATCTTGTTCACAGTGATCTCATGGGTCCATTTCCACATCTATCCATAATAAAAGCAAGGCATGTTCTTACATGAAGTTTTTGATCATCTCAAAGACTTCAAAGCTCTAGTAGAGACACAAACTGGGAAGAAAATCAAGATCCTCCGTACAGACAATGGGGGGGAGTATATCAACAAAGATGTTTAGAATCTTTGTCATGAAGGTTGTATCCATTTGTAGCACATAGTTCCATACACTCCACAGCATAATGGAGTTGTTGAAAGGAAGAACATGTCTCTCAAGGAGGTGACTAGTTTCAGGTTGCATGCAAGATCACTTCCTTCCAATCTTTGGGTTGAGGAACTTAATTGTGTTGCTTACATATAGTACAAAGAACCTCATAGATATTTTGAGGATAAGACACCTTTTGAGACTTGGATAGGTGACAAACCAGATGTCACACACTTCCGCATATTTGGATATAGAGCATGTGCCGATATTCCTTCTGAAAAGAGGAAATCCTTAGATCCATAGAGCACACCTTGCATCTTTGTGGGATATCCAGATGATGTGAAGGGGTATATATTGATTGATTCCTCTACAGACCGAATGATCATTGAGCCCAATGTTCAATTTGAGGAGAGTCCTTTGCATGCACCTCCAGTGCAACATGCATATTAGTTCAGTGGGAGTTAATTGACTAGTTCTCTTTTATACTTTCCAATTTTATACCATCACTATTATGCATGCATTCCTAATTATAGGATGTCATTTCCTATATGAGTGAATATCACTCACTCATTGAACAGATCATAATATACATTGATTCTCATTCTTCATATTGTATATCTCTTCCTTTTCTTGATAATCTTTCTTTGTGTATGCTTTAGGTATTTCTCCTGTGCAGGTTTCCATGAAACACTGACACTAAGTTTCAAACTACTTAGTCATTTGTATTTCTTATCATAAACTAATGTTGAATGCTAGTTGTTTACTACATTACTGTTTAAAGATTTATTGGATGTTGAAATCAGAGTTTGAGTAAGTGTTTGATGAAAGTCATTGTAAATTTAACAATTGTGTCCCTTTGTAGATTCATTTGTGATAGTGTACTGAGATTAAATATTGGTGATGGCTCCACTTGGGAAGAGCATATCTCACATATGATGTAGGAGTTAGAGACTCTAAAAAAATATTAGTTGGTGACTAACCTCAAGAAATATAAGTTTTATCAGTAGTCATTGGTGTTTTCGGGGTAAGTGATATTGGTGGAGGGGAACTCATGATAGATCCCACAAAGATGGAGTCCATACTCAAGTGGTTGGTTCCTACTAATTTCATGAACATTAGGATATTTATTGAGGTAGTATAGTAATACATAATTTTATAGCATCATTTTTAGCTACAGTTATTCTACTTCATGCCATAACAACTAGTGGTAAGGGTTTTTAGTGGGGAATGAATTGGAAGAAAGCTTTCAATGAGCTAAAATGAAAGATTATTCAAGCACCATTTCTTGCATTTCCTAATTTGCAAAATCCTTTTGAAGTGGAGAGAAATGAAATTGGATATGCTATGGGAATGATCTTGATGTAGGTAGGTAATCCATTATGCTATCATTCTAAAATGTTTCACGGAGGCATCTTGAACTACCCTATGTATGATAAGGAAATCTACACACTAGTTCATGTTGGTTGTGGATCCTGATTATCTTCCTGATTTAGAGGTATTTGTTTTCATCCATTTTATACCCCATGAATACTGTACACCCCTCCATGCAAGGGGGGATTTCCCCCCCTAAGAGGTCTGGGGGGATCATCCCCCTAGCTGGGGGGTTTAGGGGAGAAGCCCCGGAAGGAAAAATTGCCTTCTAAAATATTGTAATTTCGTAGTCAATCTGGACCATTCATTATAAGGTCACAAATCTAACAATAGAAGTTGTTTTAGGGATTTTTTCCCTAGAAGGCAACCCTCTTTTATGAGGGAATTGTATTGCGACTGTGTATGGGTGTGATTATTGTATTCCGAGAGAGGATATTGTGAGAGAAAGAAGAGGAAGTTACAGTGGGTTTATTGTAGGTTGTATCCCTTCATTTTGCTAAATAATAAAAAGGAAGGACTTGGAAATTTCTTTGGTGGACGTATCCCACACTGGGTGAACCACGTATATCTATGTCTCTATTGTATTGTGTAACTTTTGTGTTTTATTTCTGCATTCTTTTTATTTTATTTCTCCGTGATCCTGTTTTTCTAACAGTTCAAGTTATTAAAAAGTGGAATAACTATTTGATGATGAAATAAACCACTGTCCACATTGATCGCCAACCACTGCATTATTTGCAGGCTCAAAGTAAGACTCAACAAACTAGACACTATAAGTGGATGGGGTTTTTGCAGTAGTTTCATCTAGTCATCAAATATAAAAAGGGAAGCACTAATAAGTTGGTATACATGCTTTCAAGGTCACCCACATTCAATATTACATCCTTATGAACTTGTATGCACATGGAGCCTTTTATCCATGATTCATACAAAGAGACATACTTGGAATATGAGGACATTGAAGAGGTGTTCCAATAGCTAAATTGACAAATTTGTGTAGAATAAGGTGACAATAAGGTAGACTATCATCTCTTGAATGGGTTTCTCTACAAGATTGACAATATCTATGTTCATAAAGGTGAAATATTACAACTTATAAAAGAGGACCACCACTCAAATATTTCAAGGAATTTTGGTGTTGGGAAGACAACTGTCAAATTACAGGGGCATGTGTATTGCCCCAGAATGCAAGAAGATGTAGCTCAATTTATCAGAGGATGCATACATTTTTTACCAACAAGCCTAGTAACAAAAGGAAAATTTTATACCATCCCTTACATGTACCCATTAAACCTTGGGATAACATCTCCAAGGATTTTACGGGTGGCTTTCCAACAAATAGGAAGGGACATGACTATTTGTTTGTTGGATTTAATAGATTTAGAAATATATGCATTATTATGCCTTGTAAAATGACGATCAAAGGAAAAGAAGCAACAAACATGTTCTTTGAAAAGGCCCAGGTGCACTTTGGGATACGAAGGAGCATCATCTTATACAGGGATACCAAATTTCTCAGTGTCTTTTGGACTACACTTTGGGAGAAGATGGACACCAAGTTGAAGAGATCTATATCTTTCCATCCACAGACATATAGGTAGATAGAAGTATTCAACATGACATTGGTTCATCTTTTAAGGGATTACAATAATAAGAATACAAAGATCTAGGATGAAAAATTGATTGATATTCAACACTCTTATAATAGTGCGGTCCACACTTCTACTAATAAGTCCCCTTTTGAAACTCGCTTTGGGTATTTGGCACCATCACCCTTGGATGTCATATATGGACATTAAGGAGGAGTCATGGAAGACACCATGGGAGATTCATTGAAAGAAAACAAATTATTTGAAAATATTAGGCAGGTCCATTTTCAAGTATAAGAGACATTGAAGAAATCATAGGAAAAGTACAAGGATCGACTTGATCAACATACAATTGACAAAGCATTCAAGGTGGGAAATAGATTGTGGTTGCATATAAACAAAGATAGGTTACAAGGATCTAGTAAGAAGATCAAGGCTCTGTGTATGGTTTTTTTTTATTATTGGATAAGGTGGGTGATAATTCCTACATACTTTGTCTACCCTCATATATGCAAATTTACTCAACAGTGAATGTGGAAAATTTGAAACTGTATGAAATTTGAAATTTGAAACTATATGAAATTCAAAATTTGAAAATTGGTCCTACCTACCATAGAGGAATTATCACTAGAATCTCAAGAGGAGTTGGTAGAGGATACATTTTTGTATAATAAGTCCAAAACTACTAGACATAGGCAACATGAACTCTGATAGGTTGGGTATAAAGAGAAACTTCCAAGCAAGGACAAATGGTACTCCAGGGAGAAGGTAGAGGAAAATTTTCATCACCTCATTCAAAAAAATATTTTGGGCACCTAAAGCATCCCAAAATGGCAAGTTATGATTCAGAACGGATCATTATACAAATTTTCAACTATCTTGGTAGTTTTTGGGTGGAAAATTTGAAAGAATTGGCTTGCAAGGCCCATTTTAGAGGTAGGTCCTAGTTTGGTGATTTGGGGTCTTCAACCTTATAGATTTGGTTAGAGGTAGAAAATGACAATTTTGGGGACCAAAACTTTGCAATCTTAGCTCTCAAACCATCATGTTAAGCTATACACTGAAATATTTCCGACAATGTGAAAATCACCTCAATTAGAGTTCGTTTGTGGAAGTTATGCCTCCTAGAAGTTGATATACCCCATTAACCACCATGGTATAGAGTGGATTCCACATAAGCCCCCATTACTCATGCATGTGGGGCTAGTCACATGTGTACTCTCGAGAACACTCTAGCGGATCTAAACCCTAACATTAATTGAGTGTTGAGGTATGAAAAAACCCCAACCCTAACCCTAGAATACTATCAAGCTATGTTAAATACTAGGATACTAGGAAAGGAAGGGGTCCATTATTTTGATATTGTTATTGTTAAATATTTGAGAAAAGCATCTACGGTTGAATATTGAAACATAACATAGGAGGTAGAATATATTTGTAGAATCCATTTAGGCCACAGTGTCTATGGAAACTCCATAGTGAGTGCCCCTTTATTTGTACTTTCATTTCATAGCTGATAAAAAGAGAGTAGAACATAAACCTCACATTATAGAAGGGTTTTCTCCCATATTGATTTTCCCAGGTCACATCTTATGTTTTATGCTTGTTTCTTTCATTTCAATTCCTATGATTTCCAAAATATAGAGTGTTACACTAGTAATATTAAATATAAGATCTAAGGTAATAAATTGCGTAACAAAATATTTCAGAATATTGTAAGATCTATTTTGATGAACAATTCAAATGGAATATCCATGACATTTTACAAATCATATTGGTATCAAAGCATTTTCTTTGAGGTTTTTTGGGAAGTTGCAAGATCCAAGAATTGTCTTAAGAATTAATTCTTGGAACCATAGCCATGGAAGATGAGTCTAGTCATAACAACCCTTAGGAAGAGGTGGAGGGGAGATTTTTGAAGCTATAATAACAAGCCATTGATATCTCTTGCAACATGGCCCTCCTCATGGTGGATCTAGAGGAAATGTTTGGACCTTTGGGGAGGTTGGTGGCTCTAACCTAGAAGTTGGATCAGATGAGAAATTGGGAGATAATGAAGACCCAAAAATTGAGGCAAAGAAAGAGAAACTAAGTTCCAGTGTCATCATTTATTCACAATATTTGTTTAAAATGGAAGAAAAAGTGGACATAAAACCCTACCAAGGTATGATTGTTGTTGTTAAGTTGAATCATTGCTTGCAACAATTAGAAGTTTATTTTAGTGCCCATAACATAGGATAAGAGTAAAATATTTCATTTTACCAACTGAAATTAGAGGGCTATCCACTAACCTAGTAAGAAATACACATGGTGACAATTAAGATGGAGGTTGATCCCCCAGTAACCTATTGTGAGGCATTTAAAACCCTCATCAAGTCTCAATTCTACCTTATTGTGTATATAGAGGACTAGTGGATCCGTTGGCATCACTTCAGGCAGAGGAAAGGGTAGAGTGTGCAAGAGTATACCACTAAGTTTAGAAAAGTGATAATTATGTTGGGCATATCTCCCAAGAACCTAGACATACTACATAGTCATTTACTGAAGTAAGTAATGCCCTTTAAACCTAGGGCAATTGATGAGGCATGTGTGCAAGCACAATACCTAGAGAATATATGCAATAAGAAAGGAAAACTAAGTGGTTCCAAATAGAAATACCACCAATATTCTTCAAGAAGGGGAAGAAGAAGTGGAAAGAGAAGGACAAGAAGATAACAACCATTGCACATCAATTCAAGGATCCAAACAACCACTTCAACCATTTAAATATCAATAGTCACATCGAAGATATCCATCATTTGAAGCTAATCCATAATTCATTCTTTCATGATGTCCAAGAATATAGTGATGATGAATTATCGTATGAGTTGATGCAAAGGTTAGTTTACAAACTAAGGTTTCATTTGGATTTTTTGTTCAGTGGGCATTGTTAATATTTATTGGTATTTAAAATGATTTTTCAAGCAGATTGTAGAAGAGCACAATAGATCCTTTCATACTCCTCATATCGCATCTTCATCAATAGATTCCTCTCACACTCGAGAAGATCATGCAGCTAGATCATTTGAACGAATCCAACCCCTCCAATAATAGGTTCATAATAACCTTTAACAAGCTAAGCATGACAACTTCTTTAGTAAGGCAAGTAGTACACCAAGGTTCAGATTCAACAAAATATTCCTCATATTCAATGGGAACTTGATGCAATGAGGACCATTTCTTCCTAAGGGGGAAAGAATAGCCCAGGAAAAAATTGGTGGCCACCCACCTACTCCACTAGCTCAAAACATGGGTTTCCACCTTGGCAGTTTTTCTGAGGTTTTTGGGGTCCTGAACTTTCGATGTCGTTTTGAGTCCCTAAGCAACGTTTTTTGGCTCGAGAGTGCCTAGAAAGTAGATAAAGGAATATTATTATTTAAATGAAATATGTAATCCTTGGATAGACCTTTCCGATGAGGTATATAACACCTGAAACAAAGATCATATGCAAAATTTACGCCCTGGGGAAGTTGACGTATCAACTACCCCATTGGGGCCCACAAACCTTTTGGTGTTTCATCTTCCAGGGTTAGGGTTTTGGATTTTATTTATGTTAAAAAGGTATTTGGAGCCTTATTTTAAACATCATCATCTTCTTGTGAATGAGTGTAGCCATCACATCTCTTCTCAGAGATAAGTTTCCACCATTCTAGCGAGTCATTCACTCTATAATTTCATAGTTTCTATACATTTCTCTCATCAATAAAAATTGTGCATTATTGTATTTCTATGTTTATTGCAATATCTTTGTATATTTCATTGTTATATCTCCACATTAATTTCATTCTCAAAATAATATGAATCAATGGTATCAGAGCAGACTACTCCTTTTTGTTTCTTAGTGCATGTCCTCGACAAGGTCAGGGTATAGAATGTTGGGTCTTGAGCTATTTTATCTTGAGGAAAACAACACTCGCTAGCCTAAGAGGCCTCCCATGGTGGATGAAAACAGATATGAGGGAGAAAAATATCCCATCAAGATTTTTCTCGTAGAATCCCTTGCGCAACATAGGACCGAGATGTTGGATATTTTTTCCCAAATCCTTCAATGATTGCCAATAATAGTAGGTGCATATTCATCAAGAAGTTGCTTTGGAGATGTTTCCCCATTCAAGGTACAAGTTAATTTTGATATTTCCATATTTGAAGGTTGGATCGATGAATATGCTTTGGAAAATTGGTTAAATTTGCTAGAAGTTTATTTCTTTCTTCACAATTTTTCCTACAGAGAAAAGATCACCTTTGTGCTCCTTAAGGCTCTCCCCCGTGTCAAACATTGGTGGGAAACTTACTGGGATCAAAATTCCATGGAGGAGTCTAGAATATTTGGGGCTAATCCCACTTGGGATTTTTTTATGGATGCGTTCAAGGAGCCATATTACCCTGTGGGAAACTATGATGGCCAATACATGAGATGGACCACTCTACATCAAGAGATGGGCCAAACAGTGTCATAGTTCACAAATCCCTTCCATACCTTGCACACCAAGATGGGTATCAAATAATCTGAGTGGAATCTAGTTCTAAAATACCGCAGGGCTCTACATAGGTACATCCAAACCAAAATGGATTTTTTGGGCATCTCATCAATGGGAGATGCTTATCAATATGATGTCAAAATCGAGCAAAAATTTAAGCACCAGAACAAGCGAGAATTTGCGTCTACAAATCCACAAAAACCAAAGTGTGGTAAAGGTATCCCTAATTCACAGAATATCCAACCTCAAGAAAACCAGTCCAAGCCACTAGAAAAGAAGAGTGATGGGAATATGAAGGACACTGGGAAATGGTGCGGCTATTTCCCCGACAAAATAGTGTCACAAAGTAATCTCTCATACCACAAATTTTAGCATCTTCACAATCTAGGAAGAAGGTGAACAGAAGGAAATTGCAACCACTATAGCCTCGGACCAAGACGTTTATATCTAGTAGAATAAGATTGTAGAAGATCACAAAAATATTGTTGCATCACCTATGGAGGTGCCTCCACACTGCCCAATCCATCAATGTTACAATAGATCATTTCATACTCATCATATTACATCTTCACCGACAGAGTCTTCCCACACTCAGGTAGATCATGCAGCTAGATCATTTGAACAAATCAAACCCCTCCAACAATAGGTTCATAACAACCTTCAACAAGCTAAGAAGGACAACTTCTTTAGCAAGGCAAGAAGTTCACCAAGGTTCATATTCATTGAAAGCTTCCCCATATTCCATGGGAATTTGATGCAATGGGGACCATTGCTTATTAAGGAGGGAAGAACGATCCAACCAAAAATTGGTGGCCATCCACCTATTCCGCCGGCTCAAAATAGGGATTTCCACCTGTTGAGCTCTCAACACACCCTAAAAAGTCTCTGCCAATTTTCACTTTTTGGGTACCACTTAATCTTTTGGTATTATCTAATTCGGAACGATGTTGTTTTCACTTATCATTTTTTCTTCTTTTTTTCCTTGATTCCTTAAAAGGTTTCCCTGAACGTGTCAAAACCATCATAACTTAAAGGGATTAAGTTTTGATTCAAGAATCAACCACTAAATCGTTTTACCCGACGCGTCCAAAATTCAGCACCCAAAAGAATCAGAGATGAAAGAAAATCGTCCTAGAAAGATAAGGACGTTGATCGCCGATTTTAGTCGGCGTCGGTAAAAGGGGAGTTGTTCTTTCGAGATAATCATTAAAGTTGTCGATTATTGATTTCATTCAGCATCGGTGAAACACGAAAGGAAGTAGTCATTTTCTTGAAATAAAAGAAATCGCCGATTGTCGATCCGTAAAAGAATTTCGGCATCGGCGAAATATGAGTAGCTAAACCCGTAAGGAGTGTAAAAAAATTTCCAGGCCACCAACTCTCGAAACCTTTCGACATCGGCGATTCTTAGGCTCGGTTAGGGAGCGCATAGCTGAAAAAAGGTTACCACCTATGTTGGTGCTCGTAAGTCAAGTCACCAGTCTTTATCTGCCACATGTCATGATGAAAGTATCCACGAAAACCTTGTAGCTCTGCGTCGATCCCTGACTTCCCCATTCCGAAAGTGCCACGATGGGATGTTTTAGCTCTAAGATACGCTAGATACGATGCATTTAATTGATTGGTTAATTCCAAGATCGCGCATTAGTTTCTAGTTTTTGTGCGAAGAAAAATGACCGTTTTAGCCTTTAGATACAGTGCACCTCCCTCCACACCTATGTCGTCAACCTACGCAAAATTGATTACAGAAAATTGGAGGTAAGTAGTTTTTAATTCCGCCCCATTACTTGAATTAACAGCTTGATGCAATTGGTAAGTTCTCTCTCGTTATATTATCATGAATTATTATAAGCCAAATCATTCTGCATGCAAAGAAGTCTGGAGCATCCATAGGAGCGAGATGAATGACCCAGAGAAGGCATCCACGATATAGTGAGTATTAAGCAAAAAACTTTAGCAAGCATACAGGTATGTACCAGTCTGGTTTTGTTGTTTCCACCTCACATGTAAATTGGGATTTAATATTTCTCTGTATGCCGGCCCTAATTGAATAATTTTGGTTGCAGGAACGATGCCTCTGAAGAAACCTACCACTAGGAAATCTCCTAGAGCCCCAAAGCTGCAAGAATCAGAAGTAGGAGAGGGCTCCTCCCCGACCGTTGCAAGGAAATTGGAATTCACTTCCAAGTCAGCCCCATCATCAATACGATCACCAAAGAAGACTTTGCTCAGCCCCCATATTTTGGGGACACATAGGTGAACATTGGGACCAAGACAATGTTCCCATGCTAGGAAGACCTATTCAAGAAAATCAAGCACGAAGAATTCCTAGAGTATGCTCCACATAGCGATCCTGACACAAGGAAGCTAGACCCTGGTTTTCAACATCCGCAAGGCTTACCTACACATGGTGGAAAATAGGACCCTGGTTTTCCCTTGCATTGAACTTTTGAAATGGCTCATTGATCACACTAATGCACATAAGTGTGTAATCAATGATGATAATGGTCAAATCATGGGGATTTTCCTCCCATTAGAAGTCCAAAATTATTACAAGCTCAGGGACATGGATGAACGCTTGAGCATGGATTTTGTTGTGAAGTTTTATCAGAAGCATGACACCAACAAAATCATGGCATCATAGTGGAGAGAAGACAAAAAATTCACCAATCGAAACTTCGGCTAGTACCCGACGGCAAACCTCAGACAACCTTATATCTATCTAATGGTTCTCCTTTACTAGTTGCATGGAGAGAAAGATTGTTCCAGATTCTCGGAGGCATGGATGCCTTTGGATTATACTATTTCCATCTCTGAAACAAACTTCAACTGGGGTGCTATCATCTCCAAACAGTGTAGCACCTACATTCTACAGGCTTAGCAGCCGAAGGAAGGGGAAAGTCTTGCCTTCTACATGGTGTCTTATCTATTGGACATCGTATGTGCAAGAAATTCCTTCATCGGGATGAACCTGAGCTAGCGTGCTTCCGAGCTCCCGGTCCATGTCTACTTAGGCATTCTATGGGAGAACAGGTATAAAAGATCCTACTCTCTCATTTGCGATCAATTATCGCACCTATTCATTTTTTACTATTCAAGAAATAGTGCCCAAGGCTCTCTGATGTGGCCAAAAAAGTTATATCGAAATTCGGTCACTGGTACCTAGATGAGTGTGAAACCTACATTAGGAATGGTACTAGGGGAAATATATATGACCTCGACCGAATGGTACTAGGGGAAATATGTTACCAAACTATCTTGCAGGGATACAACGCCACTTTGGTGAAGGATAAGAAGTGAGCATTCATCACCTATGGGTTTCATATCAGCTTCTACCAGGTTAAAGACACTGCGCAGGCCAAGAAAGAGGGATTAAGTCAATTGGAATTTTGGTTCCAAACGGGACGTTTTCACAAGCACGACCCCAAGGGCTTGGTCTCAAAACATGCATCACAAGTATCATCATGTTGGCCTTATGCCCATAACCGGTTTGAGGATGAAATTTTCACTGAAAACGCTCAAGACTAGGATTAGGTGGTGGCAAGAAGGGCCGACCCCAGAGTAAGGAAGTTCAAGGACATGAGTTGGGAAGAGAAAACGACGTCCTTGGAGCAAGCAGCCCAACAAATTCTCAGGGCTAGGGAAGAAAGGGTAACATTCGAATCGGCTGAAATGATAGAATATCCCCAGGAAGCCCCTGTACAGAATTGGCATTTTCTCGAAAATCTGGGTGTGCTGGAAAGAGGGGTGCTCTTGATCCAACATGTTCGGCAAATGATGGATCTGGCATCGAATGATTCGGCCCTCTTATCAAGTGTCCCGACCAGTGATCCATAAGAGATCCTAGCAAGGGTAGGCGGCTCCAATATCACAGACCCTGGTAACATCAACGGGTCAGATAACCCTAAATATACATTGTCGCCAACTGATTCACCAGCAGTCGCAACAATTCAATCAGATCTAGGTTGGGTGTCATTCGAAACAAGTGCACCTAATCCTATGACTGAGTTCATAAATATATATACTGATGATGAGAGCCTGGAGGCACCTCAGAAAACCCCTGTGCATGTAGAAGAAGAAAAGGGAGCCAAGGAAAAAACACCTCTTGTTCTCGATGTTCAGAGTCAAGAGGACACATGAGAAGGAAAAGGAGTCGAAAGCGGCCTAGACACAGAAATGCCTGATGTGTCAGAGACCCGAGCAGGTAGTCCCAAGGACAATTCGGAATTGAACAAGTCAGAAGAAAGGTCCCTGCAGAAGGACATCGGTGATGCCATGGCTAGTATACAAGAAAGTATTGATCTCCCTCTTGACACATCTATTCCACTTGATACTCAAGTCCCCGATAAACAACGGGAGGAGGCCAGACCTGCGGAGAAAAATAAGGAGGTTCAACAATATGATCTTAAACAAATATATACCACCGGCAGCCTGGCAAACATGCTTAGATGGGGTGACCAATAGATACCAGAGCCAGTAGACGAGGTAGTAGACATCTATGCAATCTCCTATGATCAAAAGAGGAAGGCCATCGGGCAAAGGACTGCTAAGAAGAGAAAGATTATTGTGGACCATTCCATTTTGGTTACCACAGAGGAAAATTTGATCAACACAGCAGATGCTCGCACGTCTGAACTGACAGGCATGGGAAGAGCCCTCTCTGATGTTTCCCAAGATAGGGCGAGGAGGGATGAAAGAGAACTAGTTGATACTCTGAAGGAACTGGAACACTTGCACCATCTTGTTGAGTATTATAAAGGCGCCACACAGACTGCGACATATTTGAAGAGTGAGTTTTTAGGAATTTACAACGAGTACAAGAAATCAAGAAACCTGTTAACCGAAAATATAATTGAATTCCATGAGGACACTCTCATGGCCCTCGCAGCATGCAAGGAGATGGAACGATGGCATGAAAGAGTGCTACAAGCGGTGGATAGACTCGAATACATTGAGGTAGTCCAGGAAGGTCGAGAAAAGGAAGAACATGGAATTCAGATGATACGAAAGAGTAGCCTAGACCGCATGAAGAGATCCGCAGAATACTAGACTAAGATGTCCTAGGATCCACAGCGAGAGATATAAGAACAATATGCCAAGTGCCAGAAGCACTGGGATAAAATTAATAAAGTAATGAAACATATCAAGCTCCCCGAGTTTGGCAACCCCAATGATTTTATCAACATAAGATACATTCTCAATTTGTATGCTGAACAAGACTCCCTATGGACTGAAGAGTGTGCAAAGGTAGCCAATGCGACACTGGGACAGGTGCAACAATTCACAAAACACCTGAACAAAGCTAGAACCATGTTGCAACAGCTAAATTCCACCTTGGTAAAGTACCGAGCGCATGCAGCAGACATCAGAGGGATATATGTGACCCCAATGGAACAACACAGATTCTCGTGGGCCCAAACTTGTGAAGAATTGTTCATCAATTGGTCAGAATACGAAAGGAGTCATCCTTTCAAAGAAATATCCCGGGTGGACTAATCAAGAAACTGTTATGAGATAATGCCACGTGGCAACTTTTGTTTGGTTCAAACCAGGGATGATTTTAAGGATGGAAAATTATTTTTAAATGTAGAAACCTTGGCGAATATTACTAATCCTTCTTATGTCAACTATAAATGTTTGGCGATATTTTTTAAAAAATATTCAAATTTCTAAGTATTTAAATTTTGGCATTTTTTGAGGTAAAATAATTTTATCCTATAGAATTCGGGCGAATCATTTTTAAAATAGTGAATCTCGTTTTTGGAAAAACCATGGAAAATTATCCCATGAGTGAAATTTAGCCCCTAAAATCATCCCTGGTTCAAACTGTTCTTAGCAATTAAACTTCGGTTAAGATTGAGATTATAAATAAAGGCCTCAACCAATTAACAGAGGTCGATGGTTTGTTGTAAGAACTATTTTTTTTCTGGCTGTTAAGAATTATTTTGAAGCTGCTATGAATTTAGAAGTCCTTCTTAACCAAAGACGAACTATTTTCATCAGATGTATGTGATTGGAGTTGGAGAAGAATTACGTCCTTTCCTGTTCCATGAATGTTGTAGTAAATGAGTAAGATCAATTAATTTTGTTGTCAAGTTATTTGGTGCAATGTTTTAATGTTCCTTGCTTTAAATGATGAAAGTAAATCATTGTGCTTCTATGTGATGAATGTCTTGGTAGATGAATTATTTTTCTTACCGTGACATTTATTACAGTTGTATTTCTTTATCTATGTTAAATATCTTACCTCAGCTATGTGATGAATGTCTTGGTAGATGAATTATTTTGCTTATCGTGACATTGATTACAGTTGTATTTCTTTCTCTATGTTAAATAGTTTACCTCAACTATGTGATGAATGTCTCAGTAGATGAATTATTGTGCTTACCCTAATCTTGATCATATATGCGTTTTCTCTTTGTTAAGTAGCTTTCTCATAGAGAAATTGGATGCTCTTTCGGTTAAAGTATTATTACTAAGCCCCTTTGGCATAGGATCAATGTCTACATGTTTGAGTAGCAGGTTATCCCAAGCTTGACCCCTTCCCAATAGTTAAAAATTTTGTCCTATCTTAGTCAAGTTGGTTTATACTGGCTTGCATCTCTTGTACCTACCTCACCTAAGAGAAAATACTGAAAAAATTGTCTTAACTGAAGGAAAATCTTTCACCAGAAAACACAAAAGCCCATCGATAATTTGGCTAGATTGTAAGATCTGGAGAACCATTCCACTCCAAACGTTGCAGAGTCTAATTGGCCCTCGATGGTGGGTTTGGTTCCTTCTATTGAATCAGGGGATTTAAGCCCCATCAATACCACCTTGGTAATTTTTCTACGGTTTTTCGAATCCAGAACTTCTGGGGCCATTTTGAGGCCCTAAACAACGTTTTTTGGGCTCTACAGTGCCTAACATGTAATAAAAGGAAGATGCTAGGCTGAACAGAATATGTACTCCTCAGCTAGAAATTTTATATGAGGTATAGAACACCCCAAACATAGATCATATTCAAAAGTCATGCCCTTGGGAAGTTGGTGTATCAACTACCCCCATCGGGGCCCACAAACCTTCTGGCATTTCATCTTTCGAGGTTAGGGTTTTGGATTTTCTTTATGTTAAAATTCCTTTGGAGCCTCATTATAAACATCATCATCTTCTTGTGAATGAGCATAGCCATCACATCTCTTCTCAAAGATAATATTCCACCATTCTAGCGAGTCATTCACTCTGTAATTTTACAGTTTATGTACATTTCTCTCATTAATAAAAATTGTGCATTATTGTATCCCTGTGTTAATTGCAATAGCTTTGTATATTTCATTGTTATATATTCACCTTCATTTCATTCTCAAAATAATCTAGATTAGATACTATTAGGATCCTATTATCATAGGTAATTTGATTTTTTAGCTATTTATTTGGCATTGCTCTCATGATGAAGATACCTGTCTTGTTGGGCTCAGTTGATTTTGCTTCTCCCTCCATCCTTTTCTCTCCATCCTTCATCACCCTACTACACCCTTCATTCCCTCACCCTCCATTTCTTCACCCCTCCGCCAATTTTGTCCCTGCACGAATAAACAAGCTTAGGCTAAAAAATAATAGGTTAATAATGAATGGTTAGTGGCATTGTTAATATTAATTAGCATAGTAAAGTTAATTTAATTAGGTTATTAGTAATATTAAGTGTAGTTAGATTAGTGAAACTAAGTTAGGGTTGCTAATAACAAATTAATTAATCATTAATTAATCATTAATTAAAAATTAATTAACACCTATGTTTTTAAATAATTAACTGTAAGTAATTAGATAATTAAACAAAAATTTAACATAAAAAAAAACAATTTAAAAATTAAAAATAAAAACAAAATTAAATAAAACAATTTTAAAATTAAAACAAATAAAAAAATACAATAAAAACAAAATATACAAAATAAAATAAAAATAAAATAAATAAAAACAAAATACAATAAAACAAAATAAAACATAAAACAAAAACAATTAAATAAAAACTAAATTTTTTTAATCCTAAGTTTAAAACCCATTCCCTTTCCCATATTCCGGACCCCCCCCATTTACGTCACTAAACCAAAGGGGGAGGGGGGGGGAGTCCAGAAAGTTAAACCACCTCTGCCAC
>JZKD02S1788036.1:355805-384134 GCA_000966675.3 Picea glauca | reverse complement strand
TATATATATATATATATATATATATATATATAACTGAGCATTTTTCCACATGCCAAGAATGTTTATGCTTATGGGGTTGGCTCCAAATCCTTTAAATCTTCCTCAAAATCAGGCTTCAAAAAAAATATTTTGAAACTGACACAAACCCCCTTTGTTTCACACCATAGATGATTTTAGGGAACAAATTTTGCCAATGGGCTAATTTTCATGGTTTTTCCCAAAACATGATTCTCTAATTTCCACTTTTTCTTAAAATGACTCACCCAAATTCCATAGAATAATTTTTTTTACCTTAAAAATCACCAAAAGTTTATAGAAACTATATAAAATCCTTAGAAATTTGAATGTTTTGAGAACACTATCACCAAACATTTTACATTTTGCATATTAAGGACTAGTAAGAATATCCCATGTTTCTACATTTTAATATAAATTTCCATCCTTAAAATTATCCTTGTTTCATGCATGATCTACTCATAGACCATAGCACATAATTCAATGCTCGAAAACCGTCAGATCTGGTCCCTTGAATTGATCCTGGTCATTGATTTGTTCTCTACCAATAAAAACATACAACACAACCTCAACACTCACCCATTGTTCGATCTGTCTTGGATTCAAAATTGACCAGTGATCTAGTTCCACAAACATCAAGACCATCAGGTTCACCAAACTCATGGGCTCACAAGGCCCCCAACACTGTGCCTTAAACAGTTCTTATGATCTAGTATGTTCGCCCACCTGATGATCATCCCATCGAGCTCACCAGGCTTACCATCCCCCCGGTCTCATCAGGGATTTGACACTGTGCACTATTCAATCTCTAGTCTATTGTGGAAAATTGCTCGTGGAGCCACATCATTGGACTCACCGACCCACCAGCCCCTTGGGACTTCATCTTCGCATCCTCAATCATTTTTATTTTCTGATTCGGTATACACCTGGAAATTGTCCCACTTGCTTGCTAGGCTACTAGCCTTATCAAGCCACCAAGACCACCAGGTCATAGAGCTATCAAGCCCTCAGGCCCTCAACACTACACTGCTCCTATGATCTTTCGATATATGATCTGCTAATATGATGGCATGGAAGATGATGTGATCTCCATGTGGACCCGTTCCATGTGTACTTGATGACATGTCACCAATGAGTGGCTACTAATGTCATCATGTCCTCCATCCCTATTCGATCACTATGTTGACTTGGTACCAGTGCTTGTCTGACACATGGAAATGTATGTGGTTTCTGAAATTAACTTCGATTGGACCCCTAAAACATGTTCCATATGACGTGGTTGTTGTCATGGATTTGACATGGCTTCGCCATTGACCTACTGGGGCACAAGTCTATCAGGCCTTCGATGTTTTAACATTGTGCTTACACCTAATCTGATATGGAACCTTGTATGCAGAACCTTGTTTTGGCATGCCCAATCATTTTTCTCCAAGTGTATCTCCTCGCCATCAAGAGATCGACCCACCCACCTTTATTCACCATTATTCTTGATTCGGTATGGAACCTTATCACTATGTGTTCCAACTATTGGTTTTACCAGACCACAGGGCCCACATAAATTTAACACTACACTTTATCTCAATCTTTCGATATCTAGTATTGGAACCATGCTTCTCCATGTTTCATCCACCATGCTAACGTGGCCTCCACGCAAATCTGATATGGTTGTTGATGTGGCATCTAAGCTATCCCACTGGGGAATCATCCCATTGGGCCTTCATCCAACGTGTTTACAACTTTCATTTTACTACTCTGGTATTCAATATAATGAGGTCTTGATCCTTTTATCTTGGTCTTTGATATCTAATCATCAACAGTTAGGATTTAACTGACTTTGGATCCACAATTCTTCACAATTAAAAGTTAATTCCTTGTGCAAGGTTTTGTAGCTCTTCCATTCGCATTTAAACTTAGTACTAACACCTTTTCGTTATAAACCCCTTGATATCATTTTCCTTTGTGGATGTGGGATATTGTATTTTCTCGTATTTTCTTTGATTAAGCCATCGAGTTCTCCTTTACCGGTTCCATGGTTATGTTGCACCTTCAAGGATCCCATCCCTCTATTCCTCTTCTTTAGGGTTGTCTCATTCATCTTCCAATCACATAACTCCTCCTTTGCTACTCAAACTCATTTGGGTTGACTATTCATATGCAATCTTCTCACTTTCATTCACATAGGGTAGACACACAAAAGCTCATAAATGTATAAAGACATTCACACACTACTTGAAAACCCTCTACTTATCTTCTTCCTCTATCTGGTTCGATTTGTAGTATGAACTCTTCCTTTGTATGTATGGCTCGATTCTGTTTGGACCAGTTATACAATTTAGGTACTTCCTCGATCTACTCTTTATCTTGAGTAATATCCCCCTGTCTTTGACATCAATGACAACAAAATTTTCCAAAAAAATCCCCTTTTGTCATTGATGGCAACTACAGTCAATTCTAATACTCCTTCAATCAATTGTAAGCATGTATACTGATACTTTTTCTCTCATCTAATTTGAATTCTTTGATATTTGTTTCCATATCTTTCTTTTTGCAAATCTTCCCCTTTCTCTTTACTCTCCCCCTTTGACATCAATGGAAAAAGGATTTTATCCCCCTTACATTTTACTCTTTATTCTCTGCTATAAAAAACTAACAACCTTCTCTCTTCCCCCCCCTGAACGTATCCTCCTCTTGAAGTGCCTCAGTGATTGGATGGTGTAGGCACCACTCCTAGCTTCTGTCTAAGATACTTGAATGTTTCTCTAGGAAGAGATTTTGTAAAGATATCAAAAACCTATTCTTTTGTAATAATATATTCCAGTTTGACATTTTGGTATGTGACTTGCTCTCTTAAAAAGTGGTATTTGATTGGAATGTGCTTTGTCCTCGAATGCATAACCAAATTATTTGAAATATTTATTGCACTAGTATTGTCACACAATATTGATATGGGTTGATCATATTCTACCTTAATGTCTTTTAACGTTTGTTTCATCTAGAGCACTTGTGTACATCATGCGTCTGCTGCAATGTATTGTGTTTTGTTGTGTATATAGAAATTGATGATTTATTCTTTCTTAACCAAGGAACTAAGCTATTTCCCAGAATGAATGCTCCACCATTGGTGCTCTTTCCATCATCCACACTACCTTCCCAATCTACATCTATGTAAGATTTTGGTGTAAAGTTTGTACCTATGGGATACCATAAACCAAATTCCAATGTTCCTTTGAAATATCTGAATATTATTTTTATTGATTGCACATGTATCTCCTTTGGTGTGGCTAGAAACCTTCCAACTAATCCTACTGCTTGCATAATATATGGCCTTGAATATTTCAAATATAGTAGGTTTCCTATCATTGATATGTACAAAGTTTGATTTTCTTCCTTTGATTCATCCTCTTTTCTCAATTTACAACCAGTGACCATGGGTGTTCTAACAGGTTTACAGTATTCCATTTAAAACTTATTCAACATCTCCTTGATATATTCGATCTGAGAAATGAATATGCCTTTGTTGGTTTGAGAAATATGCAACCCTAGGAAGAATGACAATTCTCCAAGCATGGACATCTCAAATTCTCTTTGCATTTCTTTAGCAAAAATTTGTCTTGTTCTATCAACATTACTTCCAAAAACGATATCATCCACATAAACCATAACGATTAACATGTCTTCATTGTCTATTTTGATGTAAATATTGTTGTTTGTTCTTCCTCTTTTGAAACCTTGTTACTGCAAGTACTTGTCAATTCTTGAATACCATGCTCTAGGAGCTTGCTTTAGTCCATAAAGTGCTTTCTTCAATATGAAAACATAATCCTTATTTTCTAAAAGTAAGAATCCTTATGGATATTCAATGTACACTTCTTCCTCTAAATATCCATTCATAAATGTTGACTTGAAATCCATATGATATAATTTAAAATCCTTAAAGATTGCAATTGATAAAAACATTCTAATGGATTCTAATCTTGCAAAAGGAGAAAAGGTTTCTTCAAAGTCAATACCTTCTACTTGAGCATACCCTTTACAGACCGGTCTTGCTTTATTTCTTACTTTTTTTCCATCTTCAGTTAATTTATTTATGAATACCCACTTTGTACCAATCACATTTTTGTCTTTAGGTCTTGGGACAAGTTTCCATGTCTTAATTTGCTCAATTTGAGTTAATTCTTCTTCCATAGAATTAACTCAATGTTGATCAGAACTAGCCTCTGCAAAAAATAGAGGGTCTATCTTGGATAGCAAGGAGAGATTTACATGTTCATAAATTCTTGCCATTTTTCTCCTGGACTATGCCTAAGCATTTTTATCACCAAGAATTAATTTTTCTAGATGATTTTTAGACACAAACCTTGATGGTGTTTGTGTATATTGGCATTATGTTTCTTATTCTTGTTCTTCCTCGTATTCTTGTTCTTATTCCTCATATTCTTCTTTTTCTTTGTTGTAATCTATTTCTTCTACTTTCAATTGGTTCTTGTGTGGTCTTTCTACATCTATTTTGACATTTATGCTTTCAACAATCTTCTGCAATATGTTGTTGTAACATCGTAGGTTTTGCTTCTTGATGAATAACCAAGAAAAATTCCTTCATCTATTTTTGAGTCAAACTTGCCTAGATCCTCATCATCTCATTTGATTTAACACTTGGTTCTAAATATTCTGAAGTGTTTGAAAGATGTTGGTTGACCTTTCCATAATTCATACGATGTCTTATCACTATTGAATCTAATTTTTCCAATGTTTAGAATGTAGAGTGTAAACTACTTCTCTCCAAAAGTTGTTTGATAATTTTTCTTCATTCATCATTGTCATGGCAATATCTTGTACATGTATTTTTTTCCTTTCAAATACTCCATTTTGTTGAGGAGTTATTGAAGCTGCATATTCTCTTTTTATTCCATGAGTTTCCCAGAATTCTTCAAATTCATTAGATGTTAACTCACCTCCATTATCTGAACTTAAACATTTGATTGTTAGATCGGTCTCATTCTCAACTAGGGATTTGAATGCTTTAAAATTTTCAAATGCCTCGGATTTGTTTTCGAGAAAGGCAACCCAATTCATTCTTGTATAATCATCAATGAGTAGCATAAAATAACTCTCTCCTTGCAAATGTTTTGTTCTTGCTCGACCACAAAGATCTGTATGCACTAGCTCCAATGGTTTGGACATTGTATATTCCTTTGTCTTTAATCTCATTCCTGATAGTTTTCCATGCCGACACTACTTACAAATAATGTTTGAGGGTTTTTAGAACTTTGGCATATTTATTACTACTTGTTTGGTGTTGATTTTTACCAGGTTGTCAAAGTTCATATGGCACATTCTTTCGTGCCACATCCATATTTCATTTTCCTACCCCGTGGAAGATTTGTATCCATTAATCTCATCAAGAATATATACATTGTTTGGGGTTCTGATTTCTCTTGCAACCAACTTTCCTGAATTCGTCTTTCTGATCTTACATTCTTGGGAGTCAAAAGCAAGAGTGTATCCTTGGTCACACATCTAGCTTACACTAAGAATATTGTGCTTCAAGTATTGAACACACATAAACTTTTCTACCTTAGCCCTTACATTTTCAAGACTAAGAGTTCCCTTTCCAACTATCTTTGAACAACCATTGTCTCCAAAATTAACATTGCCTTCATTCTTCTTCAAGGTGATAAATTTTGTTCTATCTCTTGTCATGTGACTAGAGCACCCAATGTCAATGTACCACTTGTCCCTATTATTTTTTGCATGAAGTGCATCTTGTACAAACAAGGATATTTATTTATTTTGTTCTCTTTGTTCTTGATTTATTTCCATGGTTGTTGGGGCTTCCTTTTTTTTAATTTTTTTTTAAACCACGTCTGCAAAAAAAAATTATATTCCCATAATTATTGCAGTTATAACATATAATGTTATAGTTTAACAAAGGTGAAAATGAGTTGTAATTTCTTCTTGAGAATGCATAGGTATCTTTGTTTTTTTCCCTCATGTAACTGATTTTTTCATTTATTATATAATCTATTTCTTTACAACCAAAACCATTGCAAGAATAACAATAGCCAAAAAATGAATTTTGGTACCTGATTGTGTGATTCCATCTTGATGGGAGATTCTTCCTAATTATGTCCTTGTGAGAAGGATTTGTCTCCTGTGGAACATTATGTTCTTGTTTCCAATTGCCTTCAACCTTGATAGGATTTTTTAGCACATGAACATAACTCAATTTTTTTGAAGAGGTTGAGGATTCTTTATTAGTTTCCTTCTATTTTTTGTAACCAAGACCAAACTTTTCAAATGGTGATCTTTGATAGATTAGGATTTCATTCAAGTTTGTAGAGATATTTTCACATTTCATGTTGGTATTTGATCTTTCCAACTCCTTTCTTAGACACACTATTTCTAATTCTAGACTGATGAAAACGTCTTCCTTTTCTTTTAGCTAGGCTCTTAAGACTTCTTTAGAACTTTCTTTTATACCAAGAATTTATTTTATGTAATTCTTCAGTTGCTCCTTTTATATCCATTTATTGATCCTTAGTCTCTCCATTTCATTTAGAGAACATATGATCTCTGCTTCAAGATCCACTTTTGCATCAATCTCAGGGTTGTCTTCATATATTCTTTGTAACTTGTCTCACATCTCTTTTGCTGAAGTACAATGCATGACTTTGACAAATATAGAATCTACCAAATCGTTCATCATTGTACCCATGGCCTTAGATTTATTATCATTGATCCTTTTTCCAACTGTATCTACATGTGGAGTTTCTAGTACTCTGTAACCGTTCTTAACTACAGTCCAAACATCGAACCCAAGTGCCAAAAAATAATGTTTCATTCTTATGCTCCATAATGCATAATTTGACCCATCAAATAATGGAGCCTTGTTTGTAGAAAAAATTTCTTGTCTATCCATGTTTGCTATAGGGATTCATCTTCTAGTGGTTAGACCATTCTTGAAGGAATCGTCTCTGATACCAATTGTTGGCACACTTACTTATACTGAGAGGGGGGGTGAATCGGTATACGAATATTTTTACTTTTCTTAAAATAATTATCAATTTATTACTTTTCCAACCATAAGAAGTTAATGAGAAACATATAATCCACAACACACAAAATTTTAACGTGGAAACCCAAATGGTATAAAACCACAAAACATTTCTTTATAAAATCATGTAGGCACCAACCTACTGTTACAATGTTTACAGGAACCAACCTATAGGAGACACCAATGTCCTCAGTTGAGCACCAACTTGTCAATTCATGTAGGAACCAACCTAAAACTATTATATTTGTAGCACCAACCTGTAGGAAACACCAATCTCCTCAATTGAGCATCAACTCAACAACATGTAGTGATATGTAAATGGTGGGCCTATCTGTCTCATCAACATGGATGCTTCTACAGAAATTTGAATTCAAGGTTTGTGTAAGCTGAGATCAGGCTTTTGTTCATATTTGGTTGTAATACTTGGTTGCAAACTGCATCAAATACCAACAATGAAGGAAATGTTGAGTGGACAGATTTAATCATCCAATAGTGGAGAAAAATGTTGAGCGGGGAAATTAACTCGACCAACAATGAAGAAAATGTTATTTTGATGAATTTAATAGCTCAACAATAGATAAAAATTCCTAGGGCAATTTCAAGCACTCAACATGAGATAAAAATGACTAGGGGAAAATTTAGACATTCGAAATCAGAGAAAAATGGTCTGGGGTGAGTTTAGACACCTAGCATTAGAGAAAATTGAACTCGGGTGAGTTTAGACACTTAACATCACAGGAAAATAACCTAGGGGTGAAGGGAAGACACCTAACTAAACAAAAACAACCCAACAATGAATAATTCTAGCCAACTTCTCAGTTGGTATGCCTAACACAAAGAAAAACGCCCAGAGGGGTATAAATTTTCTTGAGATGAAGTAAATTTACCCAACAATAAAATAAAATTCCTAGAGGAGGGATAAAATTTGTGGGTGAGTGGAACCTCGGTCAACAAGAAAAAAATGCAACTCATAGAGGATTGAGATAATGAATCTTGCATCTATTAACCAGAACAAAAATTTCAAGAAATAAAACTCAAACAAGAACCACAATATACCTCACAAATCAAATTGCACACACATGGTATAAACAACAAAGATTTATTTTTCTTTGGAAATTCATTACAATGGGAGAGCTATGTGTGCCCAAAAAAATAATACATTGTTACTCACAAAAATAAATGAATATTTCCATGGCTCAGAGATGCCTTTGCTCATCATGGACAGGCTCATTGACTCCTTCATCCACTAATCTTCAAGCAAGCTACACTCTTCGAGCTCTCATCTCTGCAAAATTCCCAAGTTCTCCTTGCCCCGCTTATTCGTTACAACCTTCATTATTTTCATGTGCTTCCTTTATAAGTCCAACCATCACATGGTTCATTTCCACTTCCCATTCTTCCCAAAAAAGACAAAACCGAATAAAAATAAAGAGCAAGTTTATTACAATTTTATAAAATGTTTTGGGTGAGGATCCAATTTGGATCACACCTCCCAATTTGTAGGTTTTCATCCCCAAAAGCTTCAACTCCTTCAACCTTATTCTTCTCTTATCATCAAACAAACTATGATAAATATCAAAGAAATAATACCTCCATTGTAGGATGGAAGATAAGAGTTGAGTAGGGGTTTCCTTTGGCATAACCCTAATTTCCATCTCATGGTTGTAGAGGACATATATTGTTGCAATAGGTTGTTGGACTACTAATGCTCCTTGGGATGCAAGTTCCAACAACTCCTCCTTCCCCTTGACCTTGACTCTCCAAGATTTCTTCTTGGTTGTTTTTTTCTTAGGATGCAGTTTTGGGTGAAGCCTCCAACATTTGGCCTCCCAATGTTCATTCAATTTGTAGTACTGGAAATAGTTCATGCATGGGGCATTGCTTGGCCTTATAGATTTCCAACAATCACTAGCCTTATGATCCACTTTCTTGCAACAACAAAAAAAAATAAGCCATGTACTTTTCTAGTCTGTGAGAATTCTTGCTAGCTTGGTTTCTTGGTACCCTAAGAGTTGGAGTGAATATGGATGGTGAAATAATATCTTTGTTTCCCTCTTTGTAGAGTGGCTTGTTGCATATGGTTTCATTTTTGGTTCCTCTTGCCTTGAAAAAGGTGGTTTGGGCTGCACTTGTGTTGGATTCTTGTCCACTGAATCCTAGGCCTTCATGTTTGGGCCTCTGATGAGCTACAATGGGAATCAAAATCCCTTGGCCTTCCTTGCCTAGCCCTTGGCCATCATATCCCATTCTCCTCATGAGGTTGGAATTGATGCCTCTAGTGTGCTTCTACAAGTCACCAAAGGTTTATTGAGAAAGGGTCTTAGAAGGTGAGTTTACCATGGCTTCCTTTGTCATTGTACTAGCTTCGATAGTGGCAATGGAAGGGGATTTCTTGGTCTCTTGGAAATTTTCTTGTAGCTTCTTCAAGGCCTCTTCCTTAGCTACTAAGTCCTGGTATAGGTGAGCAATGACCTCGGTGAACCTCTCCTCTTGCCAATTATCCAGCTCAATGAATTTCTCCCCCAACTACAAGAGTTTAAATATGCTCTTCTCTAATTCTTCCCTCATGACGATGAAGGAGTCCTGACACTTGGAAAGATATTTCTCCAGCTCATCTGCTCTATGTCTCCAATACTGACTTTCCTCTTGAATTTGTCTGTTGATTTCTATCAACTCTTCTAGCCTCTCATTGTTCAAGTCTTTGCCCTTGCAAACTTATTCAAGGTCCTTGGAAAACCTGATATGATACCATTTGATCCGTAAATGGCGATTCTATAGCATGTCTATCTCATAAACATAGATACTTCTGCAGAAATTTGAATTCAAGGTTTGTTCAAGATGATATCACGCTTCTATTCAAATTTAATTTTAATACTTGGTTGCAAATTGTGTCCAAGACCAAGAATAAAGGAAATGTTGAGTGGATGGATTTAATCATACAATAGTGGATAAAAATGTCAAGGGGGGAAATCAAGTCAACCAACAATGAAGAAAATGTTCTTTTGATGAATTTTATAACTCAAAAATAGATAAAAATGCCCAAGACGATTTTAAGCACTCGACATGAGACAAAAAAATGACTAGGGGGGATTTATTCATCCATCATCAAATAAAAATAACCTAGGAAATTTTAGACACCTAGATTTAGAGAAAAACAACATGGGTTAAGTTTAGACACTCAACATCAGGGGAAAATGACCTAAGGGAAAAGGGAAGACTCGATGTTGAAAAGTCAAGAATCGAGCCCTGCTTAATACTTATTATGAACTAAGTTACGAGTGAAATTTTCCAATTTCATTTGAGTTGAAATATCAATTCAATTAGGAGAGGCACATGCATAAATGGAAAGGATATACATAATTTGGATCTTCAATTGGTGGAACGTTGTCTCAATTTGTGACTAGATTATATCAAACTTCATTGATGTTTGTTCTTTTCTCCTCACTATAACTATGCCCAGACTGAGAAAGCTATAGACCCTCTGGAAATTGTGATGTGGGGAACAATTGATGTGGAAAGAGAAATGTACACGTTTTATGCATTTATAGGTTAATGAAATATGATGAAGGGATATCCAAGAGTGTTTTACTCAAACAAATTGTATGCACACAGAGTTCTTCCCACACAGTTTAGATTAAGAAATAATCTTCCTTGCAATAATTATAAACTCATGCAATACTATTGTGCTCTAATGGGCTGGAGGGGAGAGACAACATTACAAAGTCCACAAGGAGAGGAAACACTCATGCAACAACTTAACTACAATTGGTATTGTAATTCTATAATACGTTTACGTCAATGATTTTGTAAAGTCCAAGCATATGTAGTTTAATAAATGTAATTCTTATTTACAATTTATAAATAAAATCTAGCTCGATAAAGGAGGGTGAAGAAGAAATTTAGTGAAGCATGCTAACAATTACTTGTTCACTTGTGAATCTTTTGCATGCACATATAACTCTCTTGTCTATACACTCATAGATTTCCATCTAGTCCATTCAAGTCATGTGGTGATTTCTTCTTCCTACTTTCTCCAATGTTCATGTCTGTCAGTGAGCGCACCATCTAAGTCCCAAGGGATTCTTTTTATTTTTCCAGGCCTTACCTGATGTTGAAAATTGGAGAATCAAGCCCTTCTCAATACTTTTTATGGAATGAGTTATGAGTTCAAGTTCCCAATTCCGCTTGCATCGAAATATCAATTCAATTAGGAGAGGTTTGTGCATAAATGTAAAGGGTCTACATAATATAGATCATCAATGAGTGGGGTGTCTCAATCTATGACTAGAGTATATCAAAATCCATTGATGTTTGTGCTTGTTGAAGGCCTTATCAGTGTTTGAACCATTAGTGTAAATATGAAGAAGAAATCTAGAAGACGTCACCTATTGAGTAGTAACAATTTGGAGTATGTGGCAGGTAAAGATGATGAAGCTGCCAGCAGCTGAACCCAAAGGCATCATAATTTGGTAGTTTTCAATGTGTCAACAAGTGGCAACTCCTAGTTGGATGTAGACAGATAAAAAATATTTTAGAGATGCCCTCCCCTTAAAAAATCACCTTTAACATAATTATAACAAGATATTAAGTTAATATTTTTTTCTAAAATTAAAAATTTTAATAATATATTTAAAAAATAATAATTGATGAAATTATAAATATTTTAAATAAATAAATAATATAATTTAAATTAAAAATAATCAATATTACTCATCTAATTATGCATTATAATTTGAATCCATTTGAATTTAACTAAAAACTATTTCAATCCATTTAATAATGAATTTAACTAAAAAATGAATTGAATTGTTTTCCATTTACAATTGTTTTTTTAAAGCGAGGATTAAGTCGACTATGTAAAAGGTATAGCCATGTTAACTATTATTTGTTTATAACATTTTTTTAATTTCCATGGTGCCAAATTCATATCATAAAAAATGATGAGAGGATGAAGCTAAGAGTTGGATAAAGAAAGAAGCACATTTTGAGATTATAATAAAGGAGTAGTTAAAGAAGCAAGGTAAAATGTGAGAAGAATCCCTTAAAAAGGTTACATAGGCAAACTTACCAAGAAACAAGTAACTACCCTATATACAAAATAGTTGTAGTGAAGATGGTGTAAGCTTTCTTGTAGTGAGTTATATTGGTTAGAAGTGATCCATTAGTTAGGGGTATTGGGAAGAACAAGGAAAGGAGTAGCCTAAGAAGAGGATTGGTTTTTTGCATCATGGCTGAGTGGATCAAGAGCCTAGGCCATAACCCAATTTGGATCCCATATGTATGAAACTCGATTTGACCGATGCTACATGCAATCAAAAATGATTTTCAAGGACCACATGGATTGTGTGCGACTTAGTACATTACCATCTATACTCATAATCAAAACCACAAACCACGTTATGGTAATTTGTAAGGTTGTAGTTTAATTGTTCTATGTTTTGATTTTTTGGGGATTTTTTATGTTTAATTTTGTTCGAAATTTGGCAAGAAAATGTTCGATCTGCATATTTGAATGGTTAAATCTATATAATCTGAGTTAGGCTCTCCTTAACATCTCAAATCCTTTGTCTGAGGTCTTTATCCTCTTGTACTTACCCGTAGCTTTCTAATGACTGCTACCAGGCTCAAATATGAGCTTTGGCTTGCAGGTTATGGCTTCACAAAGCTCTTTGGGCATTCTTGCCTCATGCTGCCGCCAATTCTTCCGAAGGCACAATCCTCCGAAACCACAGAAACATGATCAATGGTCCTTGTTCCTCACTGAGATCTACAACCCAGTCTCTTCCTTCAGAAATTCAGGCTTCGGTCAAATCCGCATGCACACTCCACAAATCATCTGAAGTGACTTTCTAACGGAGTGGACCTCCGTCTTCCACGTGTCCCATTACTAATCAACGGTGCATGCTTCTCCTTTAAGATCAATGACCCACAACAATTTTAGGCTTCGATGCTTCGAGACATTCCGAACAACCACAATGGGAATCCTCCAGAGTGGAAAATCTATGAAGTTCACAATCTGATGCCACGTGTCCTCAGAGAATCGAAAACTCTGATTCACTTCAGGACACTGGGCTTCGATAGTTCCCGAGTCTTCACACACGCAAATTTCTGGAGTATCATATCTCCTGGCATGTGTCCTCCACTACTAATGGTTACGATGAACTCTGACGCTTCGTCCTTCAGGATTTCTCAACTCTCGCAACAAGTCTTCCTCCGGAGTGACAGATCTCATGACACCTATCCTCTGAGATAGATGGCTCAGGTGAACTCCAGGCCTTCGGGAGTTCTTGTTCCACTTTTCTCCGAAGGGGATATCCTCCGAAGTAACAGATCGTCTTCCACATGTCCCCAAATGATGGATGGTTGAGATCCTCTCTGTTACTCTGGGCTTCAGGGATTTTTGAAGCACCAAGCTTCAAATCCTCAGGAGTTTATCTCCTTCATATTTAATGATACATTGACATGCATCCTAGTTTATGGATGGTTCAGATCTCCTCCAACTCCCTGCGACTTCAAGGGTCTTCAACCTTTTACACCTACTTCCTTCCGATATGTTAAACCTCTGGAGTAAAGGATCTAGTGCCATGTGTCTCCCAATGCCAATGTCTAGGATGGACTCTGGCACTTTGGTCCTTCTAGACTCTCTACAATACTATACCCCAATTCCTTTGGAGTCTGAAGTCCAGGACTCACGAAGTTTCGGTCACTTCACCAAAAAATTTGTGTAGGCAGGCTCGTACCAGGGGTTGACACGTGTAAGGGGCCAAGGGTGACATGTGTCACATTCCAATGGGTTTAAAGGGTATGTGATATGTACAAATCCGAGTGACACATGGAACGTAAAACTTGGGTCCACGTCACCCTAGATGACGTCACTACATCACGTCACTCCGAAGGGATTATCCTTCATGCCCTTCGATCTCACGGCCAAGGTAGGTCCATGTAACCCTTAGTTCAGCGGCCTCTGCTACTTCGTAAATTCGACATTCAAGGGTTTCGTGGGGTAAACTTCTCCATTCTCGTGGAGTTGGTCAGCGTCAGGCTGACCACCGCCTAGATCTGAAGGTCAAGAACAATCCCAAAGTGTCCTTGAATCAACGACTCTCGTTACTTCGGGCTTCAGGGATTTTGATGTTACAACACCCCTTTCCTCCTGAAGTGGTCAAAGTTGGGCTAACAACATTGCAAATCTGATGGCAAGGAAAGAACCCGAAGGATCCCTAGATCTACGGTTCTGGTTACTTCACGGCTCCGACCTTCATCATTTTTGGCCTCACTGCCACTCTGTTCTCTCAAAGTAGTGCAGGTCCCTCCTTCGGGATAATTGGACGGTAGGCGGGGCTCCTAACGACCCCCCCCAAAAAAAAAAAAAAAATATACAGCTTTCCTTTACTTCGTAACTTCGACATTCGGGGAGTTTGAGGCTATGGCATCTCTATTCTCCCAAATTAGAACTTTGTCAAAGTCTTCTCATTGTAGATCCAAAGGCTGAGGGGACCTCCAAACATTATCGATCGATGGCTCGTGCTACTTTGCGATGGGGAGTTGGATCTTGATTTATACAGTTAGATAGGTTCACCTAACCACTAGGGAAACCATCCATTGTAGGTCAACTTTCCGGTAACAAAATATCTCAGTTACCTTCAACAAATTTAAGGATGGTAAGGTTGGAAATACTCTGAAGTCTCGAACTTTCAAAGCTCCGAAGCCAGGAGTACTTAGCTCTCTTAGGCTTAGCCTAAGGTTCCTAGGTGTTGGTCATATGGGTCCTCTGAAATGGATCTCGTCCGATCGTCTTCCAAAAAAAGAGATATTCCCTTTCAAGGCTTGAACCTCGCTATCCTTCCTGAGATTTTATCATGAAATGGTTAATAACTTGGGCATGAAATCTTGGTCGCACAACAAGGAGTCTGAAAGAAGTATCCTCTTTAGACTGACAGGTTCAGATTGAAACGATATATCCTATCTCGGTCATCCTACAGGCTTATGTCCCAAGAAGCCTCAAGGGATAAGCTGGGGCATACAGAGTATCAGTCATAAGCATAAGTTCACAAGGAAATGAATTCATACACATATCATGACCATTTCACACAGAAACCATTTATAGATACATATATATAAACCCATGCATTCATCCATTATTTCAGTTCAATACACAAAGTATGAAAACACTTATTAGAACCAGAAGACGTGATGTGACTACTGAAAGGGGTGTCCGTTTCCACCCAACCATTGGCTCAATCACTCCTAACAGGTTTAGCACTAGCCACCCCTGAGCTAGACCACGATGCTTTGAGATTGAATATTTTCTTCCGACTCAACGAAAGTTAGGGACAAAGGTTACTCTCCTTCTCCTGGCATAGAAATAGATAGGGACTAAGGTTATTCTCCTTCTCCCGACTCGGTCATAGATAGGGATGAAGGTTACTCTCCTTCCCCCGAGTCAGTATCTATTTCTTGCGATCAGAACACACTCTTTTCACAGTTCTTCCTCGAACCCAAGAGCTCAGTCTCTCATCTCTGCACTCTTTGTAGGTCTTTATCTACCCACCACGCCTTCCTTTCTTTCCTTCCTCAGCAATATTGTGTGTGGCCCAAATTCCCATTTTGTGGTTAGGTATGGAAGCCTTACAGATGGGTGGTCTACCCCATCCCCTCATTAACTCCTGAGGAGGGCTTCCCACCAACCAACCTGACTGTAATTCATTCCTGGGTCAGAGAGTTGTTCTGATCTTGAGAAATTAAATCCAACAAAGTATTGGTCTGGTGGAGGTTAACGCAACCATTCCTGGTCCCCTTCACCATCTCTTTCATAGAATTTGTTGCCTCTCTTAGTACACCCCCCTTCGGGTAGTCATGCAACACTTATCCATTTTCTAGTAAATAACAGAATTTACATTCATCGGCCTTTTATACAAAGGTCCATCAAATCAAACATTCACACTTATTGAGTTTTCCATGGTCTCTTGGCCAATATAGTTATATTTACAAGCTAGGGGAAACAAGGTGTTACAATTTCCTCCCCCTTAAAGGAACATCGTCCTCGATGTTCTATTTGTCAACTTTCTCTGTATATACAAAATTAAACAAAAATGGATATGCTTGTCTCATGGCATCCTCCATTTCCCACGTAGCCTCATCTGGGCCAAAGTGTTTCTATTGCACCTTGACCTGCAAAATGGTTCGGTTCATGAGTGAGGTTTCCCTCCTATCTAGTATGCATTGAGATTTTGGCAGGAATTCTCCCTTCGACTCCACCTAGATCACATACCAGTCAAGTATATGATTAGAATCATGTACATATTTATTCAATAATGAAACATGGAAAACATTATGTGCCTTTACTGTGGGAGGGAAGGTTATCCTATAGGCTACAATTCCCACTCTATCCAATACTTCAAAGGGTCCACAATACTGAGGTGCCATATTGGCACAAGATCCCACAAGTCGACTTGACAGGGACAAAGTGAGCAGACTTTCTCAATGTGTCCACCACTACCATGATGGCATCATTCTTCTTGGTTGATTTTGGTAATCTGGTGATGAAATCCATGAAGATGGTTTCCCATTTCCATTCTGGAATTGGTAGAGGTTGTAACAACCACGTTGGGCACCAGTGTTCTTCCTTAACTTGTTGGCATTCTAGACACTTAACTAGATAGTCAGCTATGTCCTTTTTCAACCCAGGCCAATAGTATTGTTTCCTAGTGGTTGTGATCATTTTCTGATAACCTGGATGACCAGTATATGGTCTCTTGTGTAGTTCATCCATTATGAACCTCTTCAAGTTATCACAACTTGGAATATCAATATGTTTATGTTGGTCAACAGGCCTTCATCAAGCATCGGATATCATTCATACTTTAGCCCTGTGGGCTCTTGCTTTAGGTATGACACCACAGTCTTGAAAAATGTATTTGTTTCTTATGCATTGTTGACTCTCTCCCTGGAATTTGTTTCATAGGTGCTTACCATTGCCAGGTGAATCATTTTTATACTTATGCTAAGAGTATCAACCACCCTATTTTCCTTTCCTTTGATGTGTTTGATTTTGAAATCAAACTCTCTAAGGAGAGTCATCCACCTAGATTGTCTATCATTGAGTTTTGGTTGATCAAACAAGTGCCTCAACCAACATTGGTCTATCATAAGTACAAATATCCTACCCATGAGTTAATTCCTCCACATTTTTAAAGCATGCACTATGGCAGCCAACTCTATATCATGGATCACATGATTGATTTCATGCTCATTCAATTTTATGGATTTGTAGCAAATTACATGCCCTTTTTGCATAAGGACTCCTCTGAGTCCTTCCTTACAGGCGTTTGTACACACAAGGAACTCGATATCAGGGTCTGCAATATTCAACATGGGTGCATGGGTTAGAAGGTATTTCAATTTCTGAAATCTTTCTTCACATTCTGATGTCCAAGTGAATTTAACTCCCTTTTCCTGGAGGGCAGTGATTGGATAACCGATCTTGGAATTTTTTTTTATGAAACTCCTATAGTATCATGTTAATCCAAAAAAGGATTTGATATCAAATACATCCTTTGGGATAGGCCATTCCATGATAGATATGATCTTTTCAGGGTCTACTGCCACTCCTTCTTCAGAAATGACATGGCCTAAGTAATGGACTTGCTTCTGGAAAAAGTCACACTTGCTAAATTTAGTGTAGAGTCGATGCTCTCTTAGTACTTGTAGCACTAATTTAATATGTTCTTCATGCTCCTCTCTATTCTTGGAGTATATTAGGATATCATCAATGAAAACCAATAAAAATCTATCTAGGAATTTTTTGAGTGCATTATTCATCAAGCACATAAAAGTGGTGGGGGCATTGGTTAATCCAAATGGCACCACCACAAATTCATAGTGACCATACCTTGTCCTGAATGTTGTTTTGTGGATGTATTCATCCTTGATTCAAACTTGATGGTATCCAGACCTTAATTCAATCTTTGAGAAAATGGAAGCACCCCCTAATTGGTCGAACAAGTCATCGATTATTGGCAAGGGATACTTGTTCTTTATGGTTGTCTTATTAAGTTGTCTATAGTCTATGCACAGTCAGAGTGTGTCATATTTCTTTTTCACAAACAAGTTTGTTGCTCCCCATGGAGACACACTGGTCCAAATGTATCCTTTGTTCATCATCTTCTTTAGTTGTAGCTTGAGCTCAATTATCTCTGGTGTACTCATCCTATAGGGCGTTCTAGACACTAGCACTGCTCCTGGTGCAAGTTCTATCGAGAAGTCAATGTCTCTTCTCAGAGGTAGACCCAGTACCTCTTCTGGAAGCACGTCTTTATACTCTCTTAATATGGGGTGGTCCTCTAGGTTTGGTTTTTCATCCTCAACAGATTCCAACACATGTATTGCATATAGGGGACATCCCTTTCTTCAATACTTTTTCATTTGAAGGGATGATATTCGTCTCACTAAGACAGGCTTTTGAATCCCTTGGAGGGTTATTTTTCTCCCTTCTTCATTTACACATTCTAAAGTTTTATAGTAACATTCCAACTTAGTTTTATAAGAATCTAACCAGTCGATACCAATCAACAGGTCATAAGACCCTAGGGGAAGTATGTTAAGGGTCGCTTGGGTGGGCAATCCATCCATAATGAATTGGCAAGCTGGTATGACCTCTACTACTTTCCTTTTGGTTCCAGTGGCTAGTTGTACTAACCATGTATTAACATATCTAACTGGTTGTAGTTTACACTTTTCAACAGTCTGAGGGGCCACATAACTCAAATTAGAACCAGGGTCAATTAAAATAGAAACTAGACGGTTGGCGATCATACTTTCCATCTCCACCACTGAGTCTTGGTGGTCGTCTAGTTTATTATCCAAGGCTACATAAATCCATGGCATGCTCCTAGCCACATCATTGACTATGGTAGCTTCTTGGATGTTGTATACTTTCCTATTGTTCTGTTGTATGTGTGAGAAATCTCTCAACATATGTTCTACTCCACAAACCCAACATTTCAAGGGTTCTTGCTTTGGGTTATCAATCTTTCCTGAGGTTTCTCCAAAAGGTTTATTTCCACTATGGGAGGGGAAATTATGTTGATACACACTTCTGGTAGGAAGGCTCATCCTAGAACCCTTCCTATAGTTATTAGATATTAAGGATTTAAACCCCTTCTTCTTGAATCCCGAACTACTCTTCTTCTTGAAGTGTTTCTTAAATTGTTTCCATGATAAGTCCTTCTCATGGATTCCTTTCACATTCCTATGGTCTTCCCACCAAATGGAAGCCTTTTCTTTCAGGTTGAAGATGGATAATTAATCCTTTGAGTTTTCAGAGTAGTGATGGACTATGAAATACTTCTTTAAACCAAGAATCCAAGCTTCTGCCTCTTCCCCTTTCTTAATATCTACATCGAAAGAGGGTGGTTTGGATTTCTTGAACTCTTCAGGATCACGACTTTTGGACTAATTTCATTTCTTTCCTTTCTTTTGAGATTGTGATCTAGTTTTGCTACTAGAAGATCCCTCGAAGTTGTCAGTTTCCTTTCCAGAGGACTCTCCCGATGAGTGTGCCCTGCCTCTAGGTTGGGACTTCCTCGAGGTACTTGTAATACCCCAAAAAAAATCCCCAGTTATGTCTATGTATTGTAAACATGTTGTATAGGTCGGTGAACCAAGTGTATATAAGCTGGTGGGATTATGTGTTTATTAGGCTAGAGAGCCTAGGAGTTAAAGGCCAGGAGCCTGATTTTTGTATATGTAATTATGCAGATCATTAATAAAATATAAAAACATCGTTGCTTGTAGACCGACCACGAAAAAGAGTGATGGAGCACTAATATTCCACAAGGTTGGTTAAGGGAGAGGAGGCTAAGTGTTGGTTCTAGCGGCTAAGCTAGGGGGCTTACCTCTAAAAGGGGTAATAATTTATTATTATTTCCAAAAGGCTAAGGTGGAAAATTGTTGAGTGTTGTCCTGAGTTCCTGGAAAGGAATGTATGTTAAGTGGAGAGCATGCAACTCCAGGGAGACAAGTGTTGACCTGGGATCATGTAGATAAAACCCAAGATTCAAACAAAGGAGGGGGTTCGTTCTCCATTCTTCCATCTGTTGTCTGAACCGTTGGCTCGGTGTGTCTGCAATGGCATAACTGTGCACCAATTTACCATATTTCTCTTGATATTATTAGAATCCTTTCTCACAACCTGTAATGTCTCTACAATAGACCTCTACATAGCCATGCACCTCTGGGAACCCAATCTGTGAAGCCGACCCGCATATTTTGTGAATCTCGAGTGTCATGTTTATGTCTGTGTCATGTGTATCATAGTTGTTGGTTGTTGTGGAATTGCAGTTCCTTGGCTAAGTGTGGCCTATCACCATCATTTGTTCCTTGCTAAGCCTTGTTGTTGTCCTCTTGGTGTTGGAATGGAGTTGAAGAAGAAGGTTGTTAGCCCTGTGTGCAACACTCTCTCCAGCTGAGGGAGGTGGTTGTGGTTGAAGAGGTAGGTTTTCAGGCATGTGTGCAACACTCTCTCCAGCTGAGGGAGGTGGTTGTGGTTGAAGAGGCAGGTTGTCAGGCCTGTGGGAAACTCTCTCCAGGTGAGAGAGTGTGTTGAGGAAGTGAGAACTCCTGGAAGGGGTCCTGTAGTTGCTACAGAGATCTGCAAATTCTGGTCCAGCCTGTTGTTGAATCCCAAGGTAAGGGAGGTGAAGTAGCTGATGGACTGTGTGATAGTGAACGTGTATACTCCTGGGGTGGGAAAGGCATGTGGGGAATGAGTGTATGTGAGAATTGGGCATAAGTGGCTCCTGGGAGAGAATCCTTCCTCATAAATTGTGTGTCTTCATGTTGACCTTGCCTAGCCTAGAATTCCCTTGCCCAATGGAGCTTAGTCCCAGCTCGGGGGTGACCTACTGATGAGAGTGATGAGCAGTGCGGTCTAAGGTTGGGAGGTTCGTGGAAAGTCTGCACACAGTTGGTGGTGTTATTCCAGTTGAAAAGGTAAGTATAATTTATGTGCTTAATCTTATGTTATGCATACCTGTGATAATTGAATCTTATCATGTATTTCATTGTGTATATGAATTATTGTTTATTCTATTTTGAATATGTATGGAAATAGTAACTCTATGTTGTGTGTTTTAAATTTATTAAAATGCATGTTGTGTGTGTGTGTGTGTGTGTGTGTGTGAATTTTTTGCAGTATTAGCATGGCCCGACTTGTTGGTGGTTGGGGATGTTACAATTTCGTATCAGATCTCCAGGTCTCAACACTAAGCCTGGATGGGCTAGATAAGTGGTCATTGGACCTGAGGTTTCAAGAGGAAATTGTGTCTGGAGGACTAATTTCGGACCGCAGAACCTCCCTGAGTGCCAAGAAGTTACCTTGGTTGTGTTAAGAACTTAAGGAGGAGTAGCAATGTTGTAAAACCATGATAGAAGTGGTATTGGGCTATAGAGTAAGGTGGGTCATGGGATTTATTAGAAAGGAAGGAAAGCCCTTTTTATGACCATCAAATCTGGGGAAGGTGCAGGAGGGTATCTTGTAAGCCTTTCGAAGTTCAGAAATCAAGAGGAGCGAGGTGCGCTAGGGTATAAACTTCCGAAATTTGAAGCTCTGAGGTCCTAGAGGAGATCTACACCATAGACTTGAGGGGAGAGCGCGACTATTAGATATTAAGAAGTTGCGAGAACCCTTCGAAATTCGCAAAGTCGAAAGATGGGAAGTGAAGAGAGGTGAACACCTCCGAAGCAAGATATCGGGAAGTGGATCTCGACCTTTGGTTGTGAAAGAGATAAGGATCATTGATGATCTAGGGAGAGTTCGGAACTGCGGCAATCGAGAGAAGTCAAATGTGCTGATGCACAAACTTTCGAAGCCCGAAGTTTTGAAGTGAAAGGGTAGACATGGTGGGGTCGAATGGCATCACCTGGGGTGACGTGGACCTTCCTAAGCATACCATGTTTTGTCACCTTATTTGGTGATAGCTATACTATATGGGCCCGAAGGATAGAGAAGTCAAAAGTTCAGAAGTCATGAGATTGGAAGGAAGTAAGCATGAAGGCTTCCAACACCCGAAGCTCCAAAGTCTTGAAGTCCTGAAGCTCTGAATTCTCGAAGCTTCGATGAAAAAATTTTCATCGCAAATGTCAGTCGTTGGATGCTGGGTAGACGTGGACCGTTGATCCACCCTACTTCGCGAGATTGTTAATTCGGAACTCCAAGAGTCTATTGTGATGTATTGTGAAGACTTTTGACACCCGAAGTCCCGAGTAAGCGCTTATCAAACTAGTGTTAGGTCACCTCCCGTGGTCGCATGGGTTGGGGGCTAAGAGAAAATGGCTAAGGCCTAAAATGGTTACAGAGCTGAGTGGAGCCCAGAAAATCCATGAAATCTGAACATTTCTTAAATCGTGTTGGTTTATGAATTCTGTGGGAATTGTTAAGGATTGATGGCCTGACAAATTCCAGTTGATTGCACGTTGTGTTTGCAAAGTTCAATGAGTATCAAGACCGAAGCGAGTTGCCACTGAGTGCAGATAAATGGAGGAGACATAGAATGCTTCATGTTCAGAGAATGAAGCTAAAGGGATGGATGTTCTTTTGGGAGTTGAAGGTTCAAACTCCAATGGGCATGGAGAAGAGATAGTTAAGGAAGGAAAGATGATGAAAATCATTGAAAGATTGTAGAAATATGTATTGATCTGGATTTTATGAGAATAGCGAAATGACTACAGATTATTAACAGGTGATTACCACAAAATGACAAAGATATAGTAAAACTGGTTTTCTATTCAATAAGGAAATAAGCTTAAACAAGCTTGCTGGAATGGTGGTGGCGTAGCTCTGAGAAGAGATGTGATGGTTGCGCTCATTCGCAAGAAGATGATTACAATGAGGCTATGAAGGCATTTTTACAATAAAAAAGAATGTAAAAAACCCTAGACATCCAAAAACCTAACCCTAGGAGATAAAGCGCCAAAAGTCATGTGGGCCCCATTTGGGTAAGTTAGTACATCAACTTCTCGGGGTCGTAACATTTGCATATGATCTTCATTTTAGGCGTATGATAGCCCATTAGAAAGGTATCCTCGAGGAGATTCATTTTGGTGGCTCAATCATGTCTTTGGCTATCATTGAATATCTCGATCCCTAAAAACCTTCATTTAGGCCCTCAAAATGGCCCCGGAAGCTAAAACTACTAAAAATAGTAAATTGCCAAAATTGTCAGAAAACTGTTTTGAGCCAGTTGGAAAAGGTGGGTGGCCACCGATATCCACCTAGATCAATCCCCCCTCCTTAGGAAGCAATGATCTCCATTGCATTGAGTTACCCCATGAGATGAGGAAATTTATGTTGAATTTGGCCCCGAGTGAGCCACTTTCCTTGGTGCAGGAGCTGCCTTGATTTGATGACTCGATAAAGCTGGATCCTTTGTTGTCGAGTGCCCTTGATCTCTGTGTCCACAATTTGATCACTGGATGTATTTTGTATTTAGTCGGGGTTGACCTATGTTGGTGTGTGCTGATCTGCTATGTCTGAGGTGTCCAATAATGGTGGAAAATAAGGGCGAAGGAGATCCATATTGAACACTGGGTGCAGGCCAAGGAAAGGAGGAATGTTGAGCTCAAAATAATTATCTCCCATGTCCTTGGTGATGGTGTATGACCCATAATGGAGTGGTCGAAGCTTTTGATAGGGTCTTGTAAGGCATTCTTTCTGCAAGTGAAACCAAACTTTGTCACCCACCAGAAACTTATGTGGCACCTGATGTTGATCATGGCGCTGCTTGTACTTGTAATTGGACTTCTGTAGGATATCCTGAAAATGTTGGTGGATGTGTTCGATCCACTCAATGAACCGGGTGGCTTTGTCAGCTTCAGTTGGAGCAAGAGATGAGTCGGTCGAGGTGACCACAAGGGGAAGTGCAACATCTATGGGACCCAATGGTTGGAATCCCAACCCCACCTAAAAGGGGTTGTGATCAATTGATCTATGAAGGGATCAGTTGTATCTATGTTAGACATAGGGAAGGCTCTCATCCCATGTGCGAGGGTTCTTTGAATTATACATGCGAAGGATATGCATAATCATTCTATTGACGACCTCGGTTTGGCCATCTTTCTGGGGTTGGAAGGCCACAGATTTAGTGAGCTTGGTGTCTAGAAGTGACCAAAGGCTCGACCAGAATGTGTTGAGAAATCAACTGTCCCAATCTGAGACAATCATTTTTGGGATTCCAAAATGTACCCAGAATCGCCATCTTAGAAAAGCGATCAATAATAATAAAAAACACAGTCATTTCCGCACTTGGTGGACAGGAGGCCCGACATGTAGTCCATTGAGATGGATTCCCATGTCCTGTCAGGAGTAGGAAGAGAGGTGTACAAGCCATGTTTCTTAGTGGTCAGTTTGGGAATAGCACAGGCAGTGCAGGACCTGATATACTTGTTGACCTCCTGTCAAAATTTCGGCCAGTAGAAATGTTTTTGTAGAATCACCACTGTCTTTTCAATGCCGAAGTGTCTTTCCACCCGAGTGTAGTGGGATTCCCAGATTATCTTCACTCGCTAGCTTGATGGAACACAGATATGGCCCAGATGACACAACAACCCATCCTGAATATGGAAAGTATCGACAATTGTGTTTGCACCCAACATTTGGTAGGTGGTGGCGAAGTCTGGGTCTATCTTATAGAGTTGGGGCCATCCAGAGGTCTCATGGCCGTGGGAGTCTAGCACCGTGGTGAGTGTCGCGATTGGCGGTCTACTGAGGCAATCAGCGATGCGATTGGTGTTTCATGTTTTATACTTGATGTTGACATGGAATTGCTACAAGTATGTGGACCACTTTTGATGGTGATCATTCTACAATTTTCCTTGTGTCCGCATGAACTGTAGTGGCTTATGATTAGTGTGGATGACTGTCTCCTTCCCAAGAATGTAGTGTCTCCACTGGCGGCAGGCCTGCACAATGGATTACATTTCTTTGTCGTGAGTAGGGTACTTACAAACAACATCCGATAGTGTCTCACTATGATAGGCCACGGGGTGGTCGTGCTAAGTGAGAATGGTGTCCACCGCATAGTATGAAGCATTTGTCTCGATCTCAAAGGGTTTTTGTAGGTCTGGTAGTGAAAGTACTAGGGCTGAGCACAAGCGCTGCTTCAAATTGTCTAATGCTTGTTATTAGGACCGGCCCCACGCAAACTTCGCCTTACCACCACCCCTGGTTATTTGGCTAAGGGCCCATGCAATATGTGAGAATCCCAACACGAACCTGCAATATAAATTGGAAAGGCCTAAGAAGCTCTGAAGCTCAGTGAGTGTGGTTGGGACTAGCCAGTCACGGATGACTTGGATCTTGGCTGGATCCACAGGTATTCCATTCTGATCAATTATGTATCTCAGGTAATAGACCCTGTCCATGCCAAAGGAGCATTTTTCCAAGTTGGCATATAGCTTGTGCTATCGCAGGGTGTGCAGAACCTATTGAATATGATGCAAGTGTTCGGCCCAAGTCTTTCTCTAAATGAGAATGTTATCCAGATACACCACTACAAAATTATTGGTGAGTGGTCACAGGATATCATCCATCATCCTCATGAAAGTGGCTGGATCATTTTTCAAACCAAAGGGCATGACCGACCATTCAAAAAGGCCTTCCTTTGACTTGAAGGTGGTTTTCCATACATCTGTCTGTTCTATCGGGACCTGGTGGTAGCCAGACTTCAAATCAATCTTACTGAAGTATTTGGCCCCCGTGAGTTGATCAAGGAGGTCGTCGACTCGAGGAATCAGGTACCGGTTTCTGACTGTGATTTTATTCAAAGCCCGGTAATCAATGCAAATTCGCTAGGTTCCATCTTTCTTCTATACCAACATGATTGGGCTCCCGTAAGGTGATGAGTTGGGGTGGGTGTGCCCCTTGTGGAGCAGTTCTTAGATATGTCACTCGATCTCCTCATTCTCTAACAAAGAGTGACGATAGACTGGCCCATTGGGCAGCGGTGCGTCGGGGGTCAGATCGATGGGGTGCTTGACCTGGCAGTGCAGAGGTACCCCAGTAGGTGAGGAGAATATATCTGAGTATTCTTCCACGACCTTATCTACTTGCTTCTGTTGTGTGGAGAGGTCGGTTGCAGAGACCCTAGATGTGGCTGTGATCTTTCTCTTATTCTGAGAGTGAATCACCAAGAAGACAAACTTCCCCATCTGAGACATGACCTTCCTATATTGCTTAGCAGAGATCAAGGAAATAGCACTAGGTGGGACTGCCTCGGGTATCCTGTGCAATTTTCTATTCAAAGTAATAATAACACTACGAGGCCTAGACTCATATACAGCATGATGTTTCCATAAATAAGGTTGGCCAAAAAAAACATCACAAACTTCGAGAGGAGAAACATCACACAATACCTCGTCTTTAAAGGGCTTGATGTCGTATGATAGTCGACATTGTTAGCTGACGCAGAGATCGCTTCCTTAGCAGAGCCATCCAATGGTGTAAGGTTGTGGGTGCGGTGTTGTCGGCAGGGCTAGCCACTTGACGAACTCTGTTGAGATGAGGTTCTTCTGGCTATCGCTATCCACGATGAAGTGCAGTGGGGTGCCTCTTACCCACATCTGTGAATGGAAGAGGCATTCTCCTTCTTCTGGCTCATCTAGTTCACCAGGTTGGAGCTTGGTCGTAGCAACGGTGGCACTGGGTTCCACATCAATGATTTGTCTTCCCCTTTTTGGTTCTAGCTCAGAGTCTGAACCCGCATCTGATTCAGAGGATTTCACTTTGGCCACTAGCGACTGCTTTGAGCGGCAGTCAGCAGTGTTATGCCAAGGGCTCTTATGGAAGTCGCACCACTTCCCAGTATCTTTCTTTGTCTTTCTGGTGTCCTTCTTTTCTTACGGCTTGGAATAGTTGTCCTGATACTGTCCATATTTTCTCTGTCCTTTGTTCTGTGGGTTGGGGCCACCCTTTCCTAAATTTTGTTGTGAGGGGTTACCAGGCCCAAATTGTCGTGTCTTTTGTTTGATCTTCTGCTCGATTTTGATGGCATATCCGTAGGTCGTGCCCAAGGATGAGATGTCCAAAAATTCCATTTTGTTCTAGATGTATCTATGCAGAGAACTACGATACTTGAGCACCATATGTCACTCCAAATCTTTGATACCCATCTTGGTGCACAATGTATGAAAGATATTCGTGAAATCTAGGCACTACTTGGCCTCTTTCCTACCGCAGCTTGGTCCATTTGATATACAAGTCGTCATAACTTCCGACAGGGTAGTATTGTTCCTTAACAGCATCCTTGAAGGAATCCCAGGTGTCCGTGATTGTAAATAATGAGGGTTCCTCTGCTTCCTTTTGCTCACAGAAAGTTTCCCGCCAATCTTTGACATGGGGAACGGCTTTGAGGAGTGCAAAAGTAATCTTTTCTCTATTCGAAAAGTTATGGATAGAAAAATACCCTTCTAGTAGATTCAACCACTTGTCTACAACATCTATGTCTATATTACCTTCAAATATAGGAATATCAAAGTTTATTTGTAGCTTGAAGGGGGTGGTTCCTCCACTCAAAGAAGATGTGTCGCCTATTGGTAGCCGCCAAAGGATTTGCATAAAACTATCCATCATCTCGTTCCTTTGTTGCGTGAGGGATTCCTCAATCAACAGTTTGAAAGGATCTCCTATCCCGTCATCTTTATTTTCTCCTACCATGAGAGGTCACTTGGGTGTGTGAGAGATTTTGTCCTCAAGAGAAACAAGCTCAAGACCCAACTCTTTGTACTCCAACCTCATTGGGGACATGCATTAAGATGACAAGGAGAAAACCCCTATGATACCATTGATCCGGATTTTATGAGAAAAATGAAATGACTACAAATTATTAATGTTGGTTGTGGAGCCTGATTATCTTTCTGATTCAGAGGTCCTTACTTTCAGTCGTGTTGATACCCCATGAAGTATTTACACCCCAGAAGTATGTACACTCTTCCACACAGGGGAGTGCAGAGGGGGGGTACCCCCTCTACGAGGTCTGGGGGGGATATCCCCCCAGCTAGGGGGTCTGGGGGAAAGTGGGAGTTCGGGAGAAGCGTCCCCTGATGGGGGTTCGGGGGCGAAGCCCCCAAAGAAAAAATTGCCTTGTAAAATTATATTGTAATTTCATTGTAAATATGGACTGTTCATTATAAGGTCACAGATCTAACGGTAGAGATTATGTTAGGGTTTTTTTCCCTAGAAGGCAACCCTCTTTTATGAGGGAAAT
>JZKD02S1788036.1:339480-352202 GCA_000966675.3 Picea glauca | reverse complement strand
TCATATACAGCAGCGGTGGAGTTGTTGAGATCAGTCTCCAAGTGGGAGATTGTTGGTTGTGGAGCCTGATTATCTTCCTGATTCAGAGGTCCTTGCTTTCAGCCGTGTTGATACCACATGAAGTATTTACACCCCAGAAGTATGTACACTCTTCCACGCGGGGGAGTGTAGAGGGGGGGTACCCCCTCTGCAGGGTCTGGGGGCAAGTGGGCCTCTAGCGGGGGTTTGGGGGCGAAGCCCCCGAAGCAAAAATTGCCTTGTAAAGTTATATTGTAATTTCATTGTAAATATGGACCGTTCATTATAAGGTCACAGATCTAACGGTAGAGATTATGTTAGGGTTTTTTTCCCTAGAAGGCAACCCTCGTTTATGAGGGAAATGTATCGCGGCTATGGTCGATGGTGAATATTGTATTCTGAGAGAGGAGACTGTGAGAGAAAGAAGAGGAAGTTACAGTGGGTTTTTCTGTAGGTTGTATCCCTTCATTTTCTTGATAATAATAAAGAAAGGACCTAGCAATTTCTCTGGTGGACGTAGCCCACACTGGGTGAACCACGTAAATCTGTGTCTCTCTTGTATTGTGTGTCTTCTGTGTTTTGTTTCTGCATTTGTTTTATTTTATTGCTCCGCGGTCCTTTTTTTCTAACAATTAATAGGTGCTTAATACAAAATAACAGAGATACAGTAAAACTATTTTTCTATTCAATAAGGAAATAAGCTGAAATTGTAAAATGCAACGGAAACAAGCTTGTTGGAATGGTGGCAGCATATCTTTGAGAAGAGATGTGATGGTTATGCTCATTCACAAGAAGATGATTACAATGAGGCTCTGAAGGCCTTTTTAAAATAAAAAAGAATGCCAAAAAACCCTAGACATCCAAAAACCTAACCCTAGGAGATGAAGCGCCAAAAGTCATGTGGGCCCATTTTTGGGTAAGTTAGTACATCAACTTCCCGGGGTCATAACTTTTGCATACGATCTTTGTTTTAGGCGTATGATAGCCTGTTGGAAAGGTATCATCAAGGAGATTCATTTTGGGGGATCAAATATGCCTTTTTCTATCATTGAGAAGCTTGATCCCGAAAAACCTGCATATGGACCCTCAAAATGGCCCCGAAAGCTAAAACTGCTAAAAATAGTAAATTGCCAAAATTGTCAGAAAATTGTTTTGAGCCAGTTGGAAAAGGTGGGTGGCCACCGATATCCACCTGTATCATGCCCAAACTCACCGAGAAAATAGAAGAAATCTCAGGAAAGCCCAGGAAAAGCAGGGAGAATTCAACTTAAGGTTGATGAAGAGCTTGGAGAGAATAGAAAAGAAGTTGGATAAGGAGAGTGACTCAAGAAAAACAGGGAGTCGGAAAACCCCTGAAAGGAAAAGAAGATCAATAAGCATTAGCAGGAATCATCGTCACTCCCCAAAGTAGTCCAATAAGGAGGCACATGGTATTTCAAGCCCATCTCCTACCAAAAAGAACAGGAGAACTAGAGTGGATGAGCTGAAGGGAGAAATTAACAAGATTAAGCCTTCTGCATTTGATTGAGAACACAAAAAGGAGGAAGATGCGGAGACATGGTTTCTTGGCATGAGGAAATATTTCCAACTATAGAATTATTCCTCCCATGCAGAAGTAAGAATTTCAATGTATCAACTGAAAGTAAAAGCATCCATGTGGTGGGATCATCTTGTGCGGGTGCAGCACATCAGAGAGAAGGATATTAATTGGAAGGAGTTCAAGAAATATTTTGAAAAGAAATACTTGACTAAAAGGTACTATGACAGAAAAATGAAAGAGTTCTTTGAACTCAAGATGGGCAACATGTCCATTAATGAATATGAGCGAAGGTTTTTGGAATTATTGAAGTGTGTATCGTTCATCAAAGATGAGACTGTCAAAATTAAAAGGTATATGAGTGGACTACCACCTTCCATTGGGGAAAATATTTAGTACGATGACCCTAAGACCATGGAAGAAACTATAAGGAGAGAAAAATGCTTGTATGAGCAGCAATATGAAAAGCCTAATTTTCAGAAGGCTTGGGATGACCAGAAGAAGTTTAAGAAAGAGCAGAGGCAGAAGGGAAATAAACCTCCCTTTTTCATAAATAGTCCTCAAGGAAAATTAGGTTTTAGAGAGCCCGGGAAGGTTGAAGTAGGTGGGAAATTGCCAAGGAAGACGCCTATGGAATGTTGGGGTTGTAAAGGAAATCATAGGTACAGAGACTGCCCCCATAGAAATGACAAAGTGAGAACTGTCCACAATGTTCATTAGACTGAAACAGTGGAGGACATGGGAAGAAGGGTACCAAGGATCTATGTAGCCTTGGACAACAAGCAAGCTGAATTTCAATCACATGATTGAAGTGGAAGGTATGATCAACAACCATGCCTTTACTACTTTAATTGATTCAGGGGCTAGCCATAGTTATATAGATCCTAAAGTGGTGGAAATTTTTCAATTACCCATAAGAAAGCATGAGAAATCTTGGTTAGTGAAGTTGACTACAAGAGCCAAGAGAAAGGTTTCCAAGTTGGTTAAGTCTTGTCCAGTGGACATGAATGGACTGAGCACAAGGGTTGAATGCAAAATTCTTCCTTTAGGTTCTTATGATTGTCTAATTGGGAAGGACTGGCTGGACTAGCACCATGCTATCCTAGACTGTCATAACAAGGCATTCACTTGCCTAGATGAGGAAGGAAATAGGAAAGCAGTCCAAGGAATTCCCAGAGTTGTTGCTATCATAGAGATATCAGCAATGCAGCTGAAGAAGTGCTACAGGAAAGACTGTCAAATATTTGCAGCCCATGTGGAGGAACAATCTAAGGATGAGGTCTCAAAGATTGAAGATCATGCGGTATTAAAAGAATTCAAAGATATATTCTAGGAGGTGCCAGGATTACCCCCGAAGAGAGATATTGAATTCTCTGTAAACTTGATGCCTAGAGTAGCCCAAGTATCAAAATATCATTACAGAATGAGTACACCAGAGCTGAAAGAACTACAGTTGCATCTTGAAGAACTTTTGAAGGAGGGGTATATATGCCCAAGTGTGTCACCTTGGGGTGCCCTGGTCCTGTTCATGAGAAGAAGGACGGAACATTGAGATTGTGCATTGATTTCAGGAAGATGAACAAAGTAACTATAAAGAACAAGTATAGTTTGTCGAGGATCGATGATCTCTTTGATCAGTTGAAGGATGCTAAGATATTTTCAAAAATAAATCTGAGATCCAGTTATCACCAAGTAAGAATAAAAGATGAAGACATCAGCAAGACCACCTTCAGAACAAGGTATGGTCACTATGAATTCACAGTGGTGCCATTTGGGTTGTCAAATGCACCTGGTGTTTTTTTGTGCCTAATGAATGGCGTATTCAGGGATTATATAAACAAATTTGTCATAGTCTTTTTGGATGACATCTTGGTGTATTCCAAGTTAGAGGAAGAGCATGAACAACATCTGAGGATGGTGTTGTAGGTGCTAAGGAAGCACCAGTTGTATGCCAAGTTGAGAAAATGCTCGTTTTATCAAAAGCATATCCATTACTTAGGGCATATCATCTCAAAGGATGAGATATCCATGGATCCTGAGAAGATTGAAGCCATCATAGAATGGTCAGTGCCAAAGAATGTAACAAAAGTCAAATCCTTTATGGGTCTAGTTGGTTATTACAGAAGGTTCATTGCAAGTTTCTCAAGGATAGCTTACCCCATCACTTCCTTGGAAAGGAAGGAGAAGAAATTTCACTGGACAGAGGAATGTGATAAAATCTTCCAGCGATTGAAACAGTTGTTAAGCAGTGCTCCAATCCTAAGGATTGCAGATATGAATGAAGATTTCGTAGTGTGAACAAATGCATGCAAAGAAGAACTGGGAGGAGTCCTCAGTCAGAATGGGTTCGTAATTTATTATGACTCCAGAAAGTTGAAAGAGCATGAAAGGAATTATGCAACTCATGATTTAGAGTTGGAAGCCATCGTTCACGCTCTAAAGAAATGGAGGCATTACCTCATGGGAAAGAGGTTTGAACTGAGGACAAACCATAATGATCTAAAACATTTGTTTGATTAGCCTACCTTGAATGCTAGGCAAAGTAGGTGGTTGGAGTTTCTTTGTGAGTATGGCTTTGATATCAAGCATATCAAAGGAAAAGAGAACAAAGTGGTTAATGCACTCAGCAGGAGAGTGCATGAATTACATGCTACAACCATTAACATGTACCAAACTAATATTAAAGGTAGAATTTTGGAGGCTGCAAATGCAGATTTGCAGTACAGGGATTTGGTAGAAAAGCTACAGCAAGGTGAGATCCCACAAAAAGTGGAAAATTATACATTGGAAGTTGATGGAACACTTATGTACAAGAACATAATGTATATACCTAATGTCCAAGACTTGAAACTTATGATTTTGAATGAAATGCATAATGTGCCTTATGTAGGGCACCCTGGATATCAGAAAATTGTGGCAAAAGTCAAGAGCCATTACTTTTGGCCAAGTATGAAGAAAGAAATCAAAGAATACATCGCTAGATGTATGGAGTGCCATAAGGTTAAAGCTGAGCATAGGCACCCAGCAGGGTTGCTACATCCTTTACCCATTCCTGAGTGGAAGTGGGAAGTGGTGACAATGGATTTCATCATAGGACTACCCAGAACAGGCAATCAACATGATTCAATCATGGTGGTGGTGGACAAGCTTACAAAAGATGCCCATTTTGTTCCACTAAAGACTACTCACAAGGCAACGGATGTTGCTGATATTTTTATGAGGGTAATATCACAATTGCACAGTATTCCCAAGACAATTGTGTCCGACAAGGACCCGAAATTTACCTCAAAGTTCTGGAAGGGGTTGTTTAAAGGGTTCAGAATGACTTTGAACTTCAGCACAGCCTATCATCTTGAGTCTGATGGGCAAGCAAAAAGGGTGAATCAAGTAATAGAAGACATGCTAAGGATGTATGTGATGGAAAAACCATCCAAATGGGAAGACTACCTACACTTGGTATAATTCACCTACAACAATGGGTATAAAGCATCGTTGAAGATGAGCCCATTTGAGGCACTTTATGGAAAAAAATGCAACACTCCAGTAAGTTGGGATAATCCAACTGATAGGGCAGTGGTTGGGTCGGAGTTGCTCAAGGAAATGGAAGAGCAAGTGATAAAAAATAAATAGAATTTGAAAGCTTCCCAAGATAAGCAGAAGAATTATGATAATAAGAACAGAACCCACGGAGAGTTTAAAGTGGGTGACCATGCTTTCTTGAAAGTGAAAGCCAATAGAAGTTCCCTGAAGCTGGGAAATTGTTCGAAGTTAGCAACCAGATTTTGTGGGCCATTTGAAATCCTAGAAAAGATTGGGCTAGTGGCATATACGCTTGCATTACCTGCATCCATGACTGTACATAATGTGTTTCATATTTCATTGCTTAAGAAATATCTACCTGATGCTAATCATGTAATTGATTGGAATGTGATTCAGAGGGAGAAAGAAGGTGTCTTGCAAGTGCATCCGATGTGTATATTCGACCAAAAAAGAAAGCAGCTCCATAATCGAGTCATAGGGCTTGTAAAAGTCCATTGGACGTGGTACGATCCTAAGGATGCGGCATGGGAGCATAAGGATGCTATGCGGGTAGAATGCTCGCGTCTTTTTAAATATTTTGGAAATCTTGTTGATGTTGTGTAAAAGTTGCACTGAGGACAATGCAAAAATAAGGGGAGGGGATTGTAATACCCCAAAGACGATCCCCAGTTATGTCTATGTATTGTAAACATGTTGTATAGGCTGGTGAGCCAAGTGTATATAAGCTGGTGGGATTATGTGTTTATTAGGCCGGAGAGCCTAGGAGTTAAAGGCCAGGAGCCTGATTTTTGTACATGTAATTATGCAGATCATTAATAAAATATAAAAACATCATTGCGTGTAGACCGACCACGAAGAAAAAGCGATGGGGAACTAATCTTACACAAGGTTGGTTAAGGGAGAGGAGGCTAAGTGTTGGGCCTAGGGGCTCAGCTAGGGGGCTTACCTCTAAAAGGGATAATAATTTATTATTATTTCCAAAAGGCTAAGGTGGACAATTGTTGAGTGTTGTCCTGAGTTCCTGGAAATGAACGTATGTTAAGTGGAGATCATACAGCTCTAGGGAGACAGGTGTCGACCTGGGCTCATGCATATAAAACCCAAGATTCAAACCAAGGAGGGGGTTCATTCTCCATTCTTCAATCTATTGTCTGAACTGTTGGCTCGGTGTATCTGCAATGGCATAACCGTACACCAATTTACCATACTCCACCTGAGATTACTGGAATCCTTTCTTAGAAACCGTAATGTCTTTGCAATAGACCTCTGCATAGCCATGCACCTATGGGAAGCCAATCCATGAATCTAAACCGTGTCTTCTGTGAAGCATGAGCATCCTGTTTTCGTCTATTCTGTGTGTATCATAGTTGTTGGTTGTTGTGGCCTTGCAGTTCCTTGGTTGAGTGTGGCTTGTCACCGTCATCTGTTCCTTGTTGAGCCTTGTTGTTGTCCTCTTGGTGCTGGAACAAAGCTGAAGAAGAAATTTGTCAGGCATGTGTGCAACACTCTCTCCAGGTGAGGGAGATGGTTGCGATTGACGAGGCAGGTTGTTAGGCCTTTGGGCAACTCTCTCCAAGTGAGAGAGTGTGTTGAGAAAGTGAGAAATCTTGGAAAGGGTCATGTAGCTGCTACAGAGCTCTGAGAATTCTAGTCTGGCCTGTTGTTGAAGCCCAAGGTAAGGGAGGTGAAGCAGTTGATGGCCTGTGTGACAGTGAAGGTGTATACTCTTGGGGTGGGATAGGCATGTGGGGAATGAGAGTCTGTGAGCAGTGGGCATAAGTGTCTCCTGGGAGAGAATCCTTCCTCATAAACTGTCTGTCTTCTTGTTGACATTGCCTAGCCTAGAATTCCCTTGCCCGGTGGAGCTTAGTCCTAGCTCGGGAGTGACCTACTGCTGAGAGTGATGAGCAGTACGATCTAAGGCTGGGAGGTTCGTGGAAGGTATGCACACAGTTGGTGGTGTTATTCCAATTGAAAGGAAAAGTATAATTCATGTGCTTAATCTTATGTTATCCATACCTGTGATAATTGAATCTTATCATGTATTCCGTTGTGTATATGAATTATTGTTTATTCTATTTTGAATCTGTATGGAAACAGTAACTTTGTGTTGTGTGTTTTAAATTTATTAAAATGCATGTTATGTGTGTGTGTGTGTGTGTGAATGTTCTGCAGTAGTAGCATGGCCCGACCTGTTGGTGGATGGGGATGTTAGAGTACTTCTCCCAGTGTGGCCACTTATGGGACCATGTTTTCATATTTTAGATGGACTTTGACTTCTCTTCGTATGTCGTCGGTCCACATGACTAGTTGTGGGTCCATGTTGTATCTTCCTGTGTATGTTAGATAAGATCTACAACAAGATTGCATTAATTTCCATTTGTTTTTCTTGATCCTTTATCAATCTCTCGTTGTCGGCCTTGAAACTTTGTAATTCGGCCATGAGGTTCCTTACAGTTTCATCCGGATCTAGAGGGGTTTCCACCCCCCTCCTTTCATCAAATTCTTCATCTCTATTGTGGGAGCCATCCCCCACTCTATGGCATGTCACCATCCTTTATACTTCGAGTTTCCAACGATTTACCAACTGCTTGAGTGCTGGAAAAACACTTATTGTTAGTATATTAGTTTACGAAAAACACACAGTTCAAATTTCTTAAATACACACACAGTAGACAATTTCATTATTTTCTTCAACAAAAGTTTAACCATAATTTTTAGGAAAGATATAAGACAGGGTGTCACCCTTAAAATACTTTAAAATATGGTTTTTTACACAACTCTTCCATGATCCCAAGAGGGACAAGTGTTTTAACCATTCTCTGATACCAATTTGTAACACACCCGACCCCTAAGTATCTTTCCTTGGGATGGGACATCAAAATTTCTCTCTACTTAACATATCAAATCCTCTGTCTAAGGTCTTCATCCTCTTCTACTTATCCGTAGCGTTCTAATGACTGCTACCAGGCTCAAATATGAGCTTTGGGTTATAGGCTATGGATTCCAAAAACTCTTTAGGCATTCGCGCCTCACGCTGCCGCCAATTCTTTCAAAGGAACAATCCTTCGGAACCACAGAAACAGGATCAACGGTCCTTGTTCCTCACTGAGATCTACAACCCAGTCTCTTCCTTTGGAAATTCAGGCTTTGGCCAAATCTGCATGCACACTCCACAAATCCTCTGAAGTGGCTTTCTAACGTAGTTGACCTCCGTCTTCCACGTGCCCCCTTATTAATCAACGGTGCATGCTTCTCCTTAAGACCAATGACCCTCATCAATTTCAAGCTCTCGCACTTTGGAACATTCCGAACAACCACCACGTGAATTCTACGGAGTGGCAAATCTCCAAAGTTCACAATCTGATGCCACATATCCTCAAAGAATCGACGACTCCGATTCACTTTGGGACTCCGGGCTTCGACAATTCCAGAGTCTTCACACACACAAATATCTGGAGTGAAATCCTTCTGGAGTATCAGATCTCCTGACACGTTTCCTCCACTACTAATGGTTACGATGAACTCTGACGCTTCGGACTTTAGGAGTTCTCAACTCTCACAACGAGTCTTCCTCCGAAGTGACAGATCTCCTGACATCTGTCCCTTGAGATTGAAGGCTCGAGTGAACTCTGGGCTACGGGCCTTCGGGAGTTCTTGTTCCACTTTTCTCTGAAGGGGATATCCTCCGAAGTAATAGATCGCCCGCCACGAATCCCCAAGTGATGTATGGTTGAGATCCTCTCCGTTACTCTGGGCTTTGGGGATTTTTGAAGAACGAAGCTTCAAATCCTCCAGAGTGGCTCTCCTTTGAAGTTAACGATATACTGCCACACATCCCGGTTTATGGACGGTTCAAATCTCCTCTGGCTCCCTTTGATTTCAGGGGTCTTCAATCTTTTATGCCTGCTTCCTTCTGGTGTGTTAAACCTCCGGAGTACAGGGTCTAGTGCCATGTGTCTCCTGACGCCAACGGCTAGGATGGACTCTGACACTTCGGGCCTTCTGGAATCTCTACAATACTATACCCCAATCCTCCGGATTCCGAAGTCCCGGACTCCCGGAGTTTCGGTCACTTCACCAACCACTTTGGGTAGGAAGGCTCGTACAAGGAGCTGACACGTGTAAGGGGACAAGGGTGACATGTGTCACATTCCAATGGGTCTAAAGGGTATGTGATATGAAAGAATCCAAGTGACATGTGGCACGTCAAACTTGGGTCCACATCACCTTGGATGACATCACTACATCACGTCACTCTGGACTGATTATCCTTCATGCCCTTCGATCTCGCAGCCAAGGTAGTTCCACGTAACCCTTGGTTCAACGACCTCCACTACTTCACCACTTCGGCATTCAGGGGTTTCGTGGGGTAAACTTCTATGTTCTCCTGGAGTTGGTCAGCGTCGAGCTGACCACTGCCTGTATCTTACGGTCAAGAACAATCCCCAAGTGTCCTCGAATCGAAGGCTCTCGTTACTTAGGGATTCAGGTATTTTGACATTACAACACCCCTGTCCTCCTGAAGCAGTCAACGTCAGGCTGACTATATTTCAAATCTGACAGCTAGGAAAGAACCCCAAGGATCCCTAGATCTACGGTCCTAGTTACTTTGCGGCTCCAACCTTTGGGAGTTTTGGCTTCACTACCACTCTGTTCTCCCGAAGTAGGACTTCGTCGAAGTACCGTGTACAAGTCCCTCCTCCGAGATGATCGGATGGTAGGCAGGGCTCCTAATGATGCCCCCCAAATCTATGACTTTCCTTTACTTCGTAACTTCGACGTTCGAGGAGTTTGAGGCTATAACATATCTATTCTCCTGAAGTAGAACTTCACCGAAGTATTCTTGTTGTAGATCCAACGATCGAGGGGACCTCTGAACATTCTCGATCGGTGGCTTGCGCTACTTCGCAATGTGGAGTTGGATCCTAGCTTAGACAGTGAGAGGTTCACATAACCACTAGGGAAATCATTCATTGTTGGTCAGCTTGTCGGTAATCGAATCTCTCGGTTAACTTCAGCCAATTTAAGGCTGGTAAGGTCGAAAATACTCCAAAGTCTCAGACTTTCGGAGCTCCGAACCCAGGAGGACTTAGCTCCCTTAGGCTTAGCCTAAGGTTCCTACGTGTTGGTCATATGGGTCCTCTCAAACGAATCTCGTCCACTCGTCTTCCAAATGAAGAGATCTCCCCTTTCAAGACTTGAACCTCGCTATCCTTCCTAAGCTTTTATCATGAAATGGTTAAGGACTTGGGCATGAAATCCCGGTCACACAACAAGGAGTCTAAAAGAGGTATCCTCTTCAGAAGGACATGGTCAGATTGACACGATATCTCCTATCTTGGTCGTCCTACAGGATTATGTCCCAAGAAGCCTCAAGGGCTAAGCTGGTGCATATAGACTATCAGTCATAAGCATAAGTTCACAAGGAGATGAATGCATACACATATCATGACCATTTCACACATAAACCATTTATAGATACATATATATAAACCCATGCATTCATCCATTATTTTAGTTAAATACACAAAGTATGAAAACACTTATCAGAACCAGCAGACGTGATGTGACTACTTAGAGGGGTGCTCATTTCCACCCAACCATAGGCTTAGTGATCAGGAAATGATCTTTTAATGACTGTGGTTGAGTTATTATTTGCATGTGTTAATTAACCATTTATGAAGCTGAATGAAAGAGGTAGGATTTAATGAAGAAGCATAGCAGCCATAAGACAATATACAGATCTGAACTGAAGCAATAATAACAACAAACCATAACAAGAGAAGTGATAACGGAGTTCGCCTACGTCTATGGGTCTTTGTCTCAGTGGGGGAGGCTTCTTTATTAATTCTTTAATGCTTGCAAAGTACAACAAAAGTACATCAAATGGATCTCATACTGGTCTCACTATGTTCTTCTCGACCTCAGAAATCCAACACAATTGACGACACTGAAAAAAACTGAGTGTAGCTCTCGAAAATGGCCTCCAAAGTTCTCCTAGTACGCTAGTTTTCTCTACATAAATAACATTGTTCTATTTTAATTTACATCAATTCAACCTGTAGCAGGATTGGTAAAATCTTTTACATATATAAGACAAGGTCATGGGATCAAATCCCAACGAATCCCTTCCTTATGGCATAAAATCTGCTTCAAATTCCATAAAATATGGCAACAGATTCACATATGGTTTTAAAATAATCCATACGCAAGGTTTTGACCCACTTAATCTGCATATAATATATGTGGCTAAACTTGGAGCATGCCCTTTTTAGTCCCTGCCGGAAGGCCAAGGGCAGGGACTATAGCGATGAGTTCATCGCTAACTTTCAATTAGTTGAAGGTTGACTTTCAAATTTCTGAAAAAATGCTAATGTTTAACTTAGAAAATTTAAATACATTATTTTTTTAATAAAAAAATTATGGATTTGTCACAATTTGATTGGCTGGGAAGTTTGAAGTCTTATTGCCAGCTTCGCTTCTTCCCAGGCCAATTCTTACTGCTTTGATAAATGCTTTCATTATAGTTTGATAAATGCACAATGCCATATATACACTGGAGCATTTGGAATTTGACAGCCGGATTACCTATGCTTCCGTGTGCATTCATTGCAAATTTTTAAAATTATAGTTTCATAAATGCCATAAATGCCATATATGCAAATGCTTTGACTGCAAATTTTGAAAGTTATGTAGTCGGTTGGGGAATCATATTCAGATTAGAAAATGCAGGAGAGACATTGGTTTCGTCTGGAGGAGGCGATGGCGAAGAGATAGAGGCGGCCCTCGTAGAGCTCTGTAATTTATGTCAGGAAAGGAGCTCTTTCAGTCAGATAGTTGAAGACAAGAATTTGATCCCCAGAATATTAGCGTTAACATCCTTTCAATTGGAGTCAATTCAGCTCAAATCAATGGAATGCTTATGTTATCTTGCAAGGCAGGACAGCAGCACGGTAAGGGATTTTCTTGTCTGTGCTAAAATTCTAGAACATGGTAAGGGTGGTCCTGGGAGTTAGAAGTTGGTTACGGTTTTATATCGAAGAAAATCAGGTATACATAGGAGTAAGGCCCAACAAAAAACAGGAAACCTGCGCTGTCAAGCTTGTTTTGATTACTCATTTCCCATTGCCCATGATTTTTTATTTTTTGTAATCTCTAAATAGTACTAATTAAAGGGTAATTGCTTTTTTCATTCATCAAATCATTGGAATGTATGGGTTTTCAAAATTTACAGATTAGATTGTTGGGTTTCTTGCAGCGCTGAATTTGGTCTCTTATAGCATATACATTATATTCTGCAAAAGAGAAGATCAAGTGCATTTACAGACTTATAAGATTCCACTTGGTTGTGCAGGTGCCCCCAACACTTATTTTATGCTTTTAGCTCTTACTTATGCTATTTTGGTCTTCATATCTATTATATTTCTGCTTTTGCTTTTAGGTCAAATCGGTATTTGCAGTATTGGTTTGCCATTTGCATTCAAGCACATTACGGTCCTAACAACAAAGCACTGGTAGCAGAGAAATTACACAAGGTTTATCTGGGCCTTCTAGGTGTGCCTTATTCCTAAAGCATAACGAAACAACATTCATCTTTTCACATAGCTAAAAAGCTAAAGAAATC
>JZKD02S1788036.1:313161-335180 GCA_000966675.3 Picea glauca | reverse complement strand
CCCACCCTCAAGAAGATTAATCACTGCCTCTGTTGCAGCCTTCTGCTTGTAATGTGTGACAAAATATCAGGTGTTTATGATTAAACACCTGGAATATTTTTGCCTTATAAACATTCTTCCATTTAATTGCATTAAATTCGGCAGGGACTATGCTGCTCCGCTGCCCTTGTTTAATATCATGGCAAGTATTATATTACGTATAATACACCTCATATATTACATAATAACCATAATATATGGTCAAAAGATATGACATGGCCCTTTTAAAAAGGGATATTATTTAAACCAATATATATTTCAAATCTTCCTTGGGATTCGTTTCCTTTTAATAGTCAATCCCTTATTAAATGGTTCGTTGCACCATATGCATGGATCATGGTCATTAATATATTAACTTATGGTTTTGATAAACCATGTAATATATAATAACCAAAAGATATGGTTCATGGGATTTGATTTTTTTTTTTTAAATGGGGATATGAAAAATATGGTATGGCATAAAGTATGGGATTTGTGCCCTTTTTAATGGTTATCACTAACCATATAATATATTCACATTAAAAAGAATTAATTTGCCACATGATTTTAATGATTTTAATAAGTAATATGCAATCACATCATCACTTGCTACTTCCACATGTCTTATTCATAGAATGTCACTTGTCATGTTGCCACTGCCATGTGCTTTATTTGCCACATGTCTAACTCTGTCATTGTCACGTTATTCTTTGACTAGTTTTGACTTTTTTTTAACTGTTTGAGAAAATGGTCAGAGTGTGATAACTCTCGCATATAGCGCCCGTTTGAGAAAGTGAATATATGGCCAGAATTAGCGCGATGAGACGGTCACAATGCAATCGGTTTCAGCCGATTCTAACGACTTTCATTTTTTAGCCTTTTTGAGCCCTATGAGGCTCCTGGATCCGATTCTAGATCACACCTCCCCACTAAAGGACCTTTTGGTTCCCAAAAGGTTATTGACCAGTCAACAAGCTCGGGATAGGCCACCCAGCTTGTCCTCTGTCTCTAAACTCTGTCCTGTGCACCTGTCTCATCAAGATCAATTGTAACACAATCATGACAACTGACAACATATTGTTAGCCATTTGAACCCTGTTACATCTTACTGAAGCCACTATCATCCATGTAGACAACATTACTAATGATAGCATCAAAAAGACGACTACAAATGAGCTGATATACTTGTAATATTTGCACGACATGAGCTTATCTTGAAGCAACTTGTGATTGATTTTCCATTCAACAGTCATTTCTTGTTCTTGCTTAAGATCGATTACTTCATTTGAAACAATTATTGGTTTGTTGTTTTCTTGCACTGCCTTCTTTAATTGTTCCATTGTTTGAAGTGTTTTATTTTCCTTAACATGATGAGCATGAACCACATAACCTTGACCTACTTTGGTTAATTAATATTGATTCTTTGTCCTGTTGAAGATTATCTTACGATCATATAAGTATGGACTACCTAAGACCATTTCACATTCACTTAACGACACTACATCACATGTTACCTCGCCCACATACTTAGATGAAATTGCAAATTTGATTGTGCACTGCTTTGTTATGTGCATTTGATGATGATTGCTTATCCATTTAAGTGTGTAAGGCTTATGATGTACTTGTGTTTTTAACCCCAATTGCTTAACCAATTCTTCTGAGATTAGATTAGATTGAGATCCACTGTCGATTAATGTGTCTTTCTTAGTGTGTTGCATGATTACCCTTATATGAAACAAGTTGCTTCTACAATCAATGCCTTCACCAATTTTACCTATCATACCAACCAATGAGATCTTTGATTCATCACCTGAATCCGATCCCAAGTCTGTGGGTCTTGTTGTCGCTGCCACTATTTGCATTCCCTTCTTTTCCTTGAACCACTTTGGCCTCTTCTCGAGATGCAACTGCCAACATCTGTCTTCATCATGTCCCTCTTTCTTGCAATGCTTGCAAGAGGGCTTCCCTTCCTTCCTTGTCATTGCATTTGAATTCTTGCCATGCCATTTCCTCTTGTCCTCTTTCCTTGAAGACAACGATACCCCTGACACATCTTCTTTTTCTGCTTCAATATACGTAGCTTGAACAGAAACCTCATCAAGGTTAGTGGGTCCAAACATGAATACAGTGTTTCTGATATGCGCAGGTAAACCTCCTATATACTTCATAAGAGTTTCATGTGTTTGTAAAGGGATATCTAACATCAATACCATTTTTCGAAATCCATCAGTATACTCTTGCATTGTTTGTCCTTTTCTTAGTTTTAAAGATTGTCATTCAATTAATGCTTTTTATTTATAACCCAAAGGATATAATTGTTTCCTAAGTGCAGAAATGAAGCTTTGCCATGATGGAAATACATTACCCACTTGTTGCGTTCCGTTTTGCAACTCGCTTTGCCACCATATGAGAGTTGTGCCTGCAAGTCTCAAAGACGCCAACTTGATTTGTGTGGTCTCATCCTTGATCTGTTGCACACTACAGTAAACCTCCATCTGCCTAACCTAATTGTCAAGTTTCTCTGCATTTACTTCACCATCATATATGGGCAACTCAAATTTAACATCAAGTTTTAATAATGGCATTTCCTTAATATGTTTATGAACATGTTTCTTTGCATTAGATTTAGAACTTGAACTTGAAGAAGAAGGACAAGAAGGAGGTGATGATGGAGGTGAAGGAGGAATCTAAGGATGTGAAGGAGGAATCTAAGGATGATCCTCTTCCTCTTCACTTTTGCCCTTTGAAAATTCACCCAAAACTGGTTTCTTTCGTTCCAGGTAATCCTCGTACAAAACTTTCACCATCTCCGACATAGTAAGGAAAGTTTTCCAGAACTCTTTCTCATCCTGAGAAAGCCCTTCTTCCAATGCCATCTTCTTGCTGTGAGAAGCTCTCTTTTTCAATCCAATTAATGGATTCTCTGCAACAAGTTCGCCTTCACCATGCTGTATCTTTTCCCTGGTTAACATGCAAAACTCAAATCCAAACGTCAACTAGCTCTGATACCACTTGATCCGAAAAAGATCTTTTAATCACTGTGGTTGAGTTATTATTTGCATGTGTTAATTAACCATTTATGAAGCTGAATGAAAGAGGAAGGATTTAATGAAGAAGCATAGCAGCCATAAGACAATATACAGATCTGAATTGAAGCAATAATAATAGCTAACCATAACAAGAGAAGTGATAACGGAGTTCGACACAAAATTGCCTACGTCTCCGGGCCTTTGTCTCAGTGGGGGAGGCTTCTTTATTAATTCTTCAATGCTTGCAAAGTATAACAAAAGTACATCAAATGGATCTCATACTAGTCTCACTGTGTTTTTCTCAACCTCAGAAATCCAACACAATTGACGGCACTGAAAAAAACTGAGTGTAGCTCCCGAAAATGGCCTCCAAAGTTCTCCTAGTTCACTAATTTTCTCTGCATAAATAACACTATTCTGCTTTAATTTGCATCTAATCAACCTGTAACAGGTTTGGTAAAACCTTTTACATATATAAGACAGGGTCATGGGATCAAATCCCAACAAATCCCTTCCTTATGGAATAAAATCTTCTTCAAATTCCATAAAATATGGCAACATATTCACATATGGTTTTAAAATAATCCATACCTAAGGTTTCGACCCACTTAATCCACATATAATATATGTGGCTGAACTTGGAGCACGCCCTTTTTTTTATTTTAATATCATGGAAGATATTATATTACGTATAATATACCTCATATATTACATAATAACCATAATATATGGTCAAAAGATGTGACATGGCCCTTTTAGGGATATTATTTAAAGCAATATATATTTCAAATCTTCCTTGGGATTCGTTTCCTTTTAATAGTCATTCCCTTTTTTTTTCCAAGAGAAAATTACTCCAATTTATAAAAAGTATAAATTTTTTTACAATGCAAAGCTACCATCAATCGAAAGCTCGAAATGCCCACCAACCGGGCGATTCCAGTACAATCCATACAGTCAAAGAGTAAAAACAGTCTTGCAATGCCAAACTGCCAGCATCCGAATCCCGGATAGCCCGCCGACAGGGAGAAATCAAAAATCTTGAAGGAAACAGCCGAATATAGAAGGAACAAAACAGTAGAACAGGCCCCAACAAAGCCACCATTAGCAATCAAGGACGACTGCCCTCGTTCTCAAAGACGTTTATAGAAGTGATAGGACTCTCCACTCCACTATCTCTATGGAAAACCGAGAGTCTACCGACAGCTTCCGTTAATGCCCTTTTAGAGAGGGCGCCCGCCTCTCTATTTAGAGATCTGGGGATATGATGAAAGTTTACATCGGCGAAAGTTCTAGACAGCTCCATCGTTTTATCCTTCCAGTTATCATTGTGGATAGATTGGAACTTCGATTTAAGAGAAATCCAATCAATGATAATTCGAGAATCTCCAAGGACATGAAGGTGACTTATGGACCAGGGGGAAGCAAGAAAGAGAGCAGCCCATAAGCCCAAAAGCTCTGCTTTATTATTTGTACCTACACCGCAATTTAAAAACCAAAGTGTAATCATGTTAGTGTGGGTTTTGAAGAATCCCCCCGCGCCGCAGTAGCCCCCACTTGACAGAGCAGCCCCATCGAAGCAGGCGACCGTGTAGCCATCCAGCGAATTAAAATCGCAGACTTTTAAATAAAGAGGCTTATGAAAAGTCTGTTTCCAATGAAAGGAGCTTAAAATATTTTGAAGCACTACGTGCAATGAAGGAGGACTGGAGTCAAAGATAACTCGATTTCGGGCAATCCAAATCTGCCAGGACACAAGAATTGGTAAAGTCTTTGGCGCCGATGATTGATCCAGCCACCTGGTGAAACAAATAGAGAGAGAGGAGCCGCTCCATGTTGATTGCAGCGATAAGTGGCTAAGCACATGAGACCAAACCAATTGGGTGAAGGGGCAATGGACCAACAAATGGTGTATATCTTCAGATGCACTGCTACAAAGAAGGCAAATTCCCGGTCCCTCCCAGCCCCTCCGGCGCAACAGGTCCCATGTAAGTGTTTTCTCTTTCCCAGCTAGCCAAAAAAATAACTTCAACTTTAAAGGGATCTCCCACCGCCAGATAAGGGAGAACCACGTGCAATCCAATACAGAAAAGCGTTGGTTCATTAGAGCTTGATAAAGATTTTTGACAGTAAGGTTCCCTGTGGCATCTCCACCTGCCCAACGCAGGGTATCAGGACCTTGGGAGAGTGTGATTCCAGCCTCTTTGAGGGAAGAGGTGTAATTTTCCCACTCAAACGCTGACTGGCTATATAGATTTAAATCCTCACTGTTCAGCCATCTATTAGGGAGGGAGCGGCAGCCAGACTGTGATTGGACCTGAGCAAGGAGAAAAATATTTTTTTGCCAAAGAAGAGACCGCAGTTCAGGGGAGAGGAGGGAACGGTCACCCAAGCCTAGAATTTTGTCACCTCCAATTCGAACCTCCATGCCATCTCCTGGTTTCCATACAAGCCAGTGGAGTATAACAGGGATGGAAGAAACCAATCCTTTCCAGAAGGGAGAAACCTTTCTCAATTGAAATGTAGGCTTTCGGATCCATCTATCAAGAGTTAAAGAGCCCAAATATTTATCTGCTATTATGCGGTGCCAGATGTTGTCAATGGAGGTAGCTCTCCAGAAGGAATTTGCTAGAAGATCCGTATTGAACAATGATAAATTCACAAGCCCCCAGCCCCCATTTTTCCAAGGTTTGGACAAGTCAGCCCAGCTGCACAGGTGGAAACGAAAGTGACCTGGCTGACTATTCCACAGGAAATTAAAAATGAGTCTTCTTAATAGAATAATGATCTTGTTTGGAATCTTTTCCAAAGACATCCAGAAAACAGGCAGGCTTTCAAGGACCGACTTAACCAGGATGTAACGGCCCCCCTGGGAAAGCCATTTGTTACACCAAAAATTAATCCTTCTTTCAAAATGTGCCACCAGCCCTTTCCAATCTTCCGGAGAGGAGGGTCTCAAATTTAACTGGAATCCGAGATACCTGAAGCCCTCACTCAGGTTTACAAAGGTATAAGGAATAGAATTCTTGAGAACGAGCAGTTCCGCTTCCGAGATACCCCAGTAAAGGACAGAGGATTTAGAGAAATTTATGGATAATCCAGAGACGGAACAGAAAAGCTGCAGAACTTCTAGGATGGCCAACCACTCCGATAAATCTGCCTTGGACGTGAGAAGAACGTCATCAACGAACAAGAGGTGAATCAATTTTATAAATTTAGAGACCTTTATGCCGGAGATGAGGTGCTCGGAGAAGATCTTTTTGAGAAGAAGGCTGAGTCCTTCCATAATGAGAATGAAGAGATAAGGGGAGAGGGGACACCCCTGTCGGAGACCCCTCTCACTTCTGAAAAAACTGGAAGCCTCTCCATTTATTAGAACAACAAAACTTGTGCTAGAGACACAAGCCATGATCCACTCGATCATCGAGTCACCAAACCCAGCTGAGAAAAGAATTAATCTCAGGAACTCCCAATCGACGCAATCAAAGGCTTGTTTTAAATATAATTTCATAACCAGATATTTTTGATTAAATTTTTTAATGCTGTGGATACCTTCATGGGCAGCTCCAATCGCGTCCTGAATCCTTCTGCCCCGTAAGAAGCCCAGTTGCTCAGCAGAGAGTCTCCTCTCGAGGAAAGGCTTGATTCGGTTAGAAATGACTTTTGAAATTAACTTGTATATGAGGTTGCAAAGTGATATCGGACGGAAATCACTGAAGGTAAGCGGATTACTTTCCTTAGGGATCAATACTAAAAAAGTAGAATTGAGACTGCCCACAATTTTGCCAGTAATACGAGAATCTTCCACCATTTTCAGAAGGTCCATGCCAACAAGGTCAAAAAAGAAACAAAAGAATTCAGTTGTCCAGCCATCAGGCCCAGGACTTCTATCCGAGTTGAAGTGAACCAATATTTGTTTAATCTCTGACAGGGTGACAATGCAAAGTATAATAGTCATTCCCTTATTAAATGGTTCGTTACACCATATGCATGGATCATGGTCATTAATATATTAACTTATGGTTTTAATAAACCATATAATATATAATAACCAAAAGATATGGTTCATGGGATTCAATTTTTTTTTAAATGGGGATATGAAAAATATGGTATGGCATAAAGTATGGGATTTGTGCCCTTTTTAATGGCTAACACTAATCATATAATATATTTACATTAAAATAATTAATTTGCCACATGATTTTAATGATTTTAATAAGTAATATGCAATTACATCATCACTCGCCAATGCCCCATGTTTTATTCATAGAATGTCACCTGTCATGCTGCCATTGCCACATGCTTTATTTGCCACATGTCCAACTCAGTCATTGTCACGTCATTCTTTGACTAGTTTTGACTTTTTTTTAATTGTTTGGGAAAACGGTCAGAGTGTGATAACTCTCGCATACAGTGTCTGTTTGAGAAAGTGAATATATGGTCGGAATCAGCACGACGAGACGGTCGCAATGAAATTGGTTTCAGTCGATTCTGGGAACTTTCATTTTTTAGCCTTTTTGAGCCCTGTGAGGCTCCTGGATCTGATTCTAGATCACACCTCCCCACTAAAGGACCTTTTGGTCCCCAAAAGGTTACTGACCAGTCAACAAGCTCGAGATAGGCCACTCGGCTTGTCCTCTGTCTCTGAATTCTGTCCTGTGCACATGTCTCATCAAGATCAACTGTAACACAATCATGACCACTGACAACATATTGTTAGCCATCTGAACCCTGTTACATCTTACTGAAGCCACTATCATCCATGTAGAAAACATTACTAATGATAGCATCAAAAAGACGACTACAAATGAGCTGATATACTTGTAATATTTGCATGACATGAGCTTATCTTGAAGCAACTTATGATTGATTTTCCATTCAACAATCATTTCTTGCTCTTACTTAAGATCGATTACTTCATTTGAAACAATTATTGGTTTATTGCTTGCTTGCACTGCCTTCTTTAATTGTTCCATTGTTTGAAGTGTTTTATTTTCCTTAACATGATGAGCATGAACCACATAATCGTGACTTGCTTTGGTTAATTCATATTGATTCTTTGTCCTGTTGAAGATTGCCTTACGATCATATAAGTATGGACTACCTAAGACCATTCCACATTCACTTAACGACACTACATCACATGTTACCTCGCCCACATACTTAGATGAAATTGCAAATTTGATTGTGCATTGCTTTGTTATGTGCATTTGATGATGATTGTTTATCCATTTAAGTGTGTAAGGCTTATGATGTACTTTTGTTTTTAACCCCAATTGCTTAACCAATTCTTCTGAGATTAGATTAGATTGAGATCCACTGTCGATTAATGTGTCTATCTTAGTGTGTCGCATGATTACCCTTATATGAAACAAGTTGCTTCTACAATCAATGCCTTCACCAATTTTACCTGTCATACCAACCAATGAGATCTTTGATTCATCACCTGAATCCAATCCCAAGTCTGTGGGTCTTGTTGTCGCTGCCACTGTTTGCATTCCCTTCTTTTCCTTGAACCACTTTGGCCTCTTCTCGGGATGCAACTGCCAACATCTGTCCTCATCATGTCCCTCTTTCTTGCAATGCTTACAAGAGGGCTTCCCTTCCTTCCTCGTCACTGCATTTGAATTCTTGCCATGCCATTTCCTCTTGTCCTCTTTCCTTGAAGACAATAATTCCCCTAACACATTTGTTTTTCCTGCTTCAATAAGCTTGAACATAAACCTCATCAAGGTTAGTGGGTCCAAACATGAATACAGTGTTTCTAATATGCGCAGGTAAACCTCCTATATACTTCATAAGAGTTCTTGTGTTTGTAAAGGGATATCTAATATCATGCCATTTTTCGAAAGCCATCAGTATACTCTTGCACTATTTGTCTTTTTCTTAATTTTAAAGATTGCCATTGAATTAATGCTTTTTCTTTATAACCCAAAGGATAGAATTGTTTCCTAAGTGCATAAATGAAGCTTTGCCATGATGGAAATACATTAACCACTCGTTGTGTTACGTTTTGCAACTTGCTTTTCCACCATATGAGATTTGTGCCTGCAAATCTCAAAGACACCAACTTGATTTGTGTGGCCTCATCCTTGATCTGTTGCACACTGTAGTGAACCTCCATCTACCTGACCCAATTGTCAAGTTTCTCTGCATTTACTTCACCATCATATATGGGCAACTCAAATTTAACATCAAGTTTTAATAATGGCATTTCCTTATTATGTTTATGAACATGTTTCTTTGCATTAGATTTAAAACTTGAACTTGAAGAAGAAGGAGGTGATGATGGAGGTGAAGGAGGAATCTGAGGATGATCCTCTTCCTCTTCACTTTTTCCCTTTGAAGATTCACCAAAAACTGGTCTCTTTTGTTCCGAGTAATCCTCGTACAAAACTTTCACCATCTCCGACATAGCAAGGAAAGTTTTCCGGAACTCTTTCTCATCCTGAGAAAGCCCTTCTTCTGATGCCATCTTCTTGCTGTGAGAAGCTCTCTTTCTCAATCAAATTAATGGATTCTCTGCAACAAGCTTGCCTTCACCACGCTGTAGTTTTTTCCTGGTTAACATGCAAAACTCAAATCCAAACGTCAACTAGCTCTGATACCACTTGATCCGGAAAAGATCTTTTAATCACTGTGGTTGAGTTATTATTTGCATGTGTTAATTAACCATTTATGAAGCTGAATGAAAAAGGTAGGACTTAATGAAGAAGCATAGCAGCCATAAGACAATATACAGATCTGAACTGAAGCAATAATAACAGCAAACCATAACAAGAGAAGTGATAACGGAGTTCGTCTACGTCTATGGGCCTTTGTCTCAGTGGGGAAGGCTTCTTTATTAATTCTTCAATGCTTACAAAGTACAGAAAAAGTACATCAAATGGATCTCATACTGGTCTCACTATGTTCTTCTCGACCTCAGAAATCCAACACAATTGACAACATTGAAAAAAACTGAGTGTAGCTCCCAGAAATGGCCTCCAAAGCTCTCTTAGTTCGCTAGTTTTCTCTACATAAATAACATTGTTCTGCTTTAATTTATATCAATTCAACCTGTAGTAGGATTGGTGTAACCTTTTACATATATCAGACAAGGTCATGGGATCAAATCCCAACAAATCCCTTCCTTATGGCATAAAATCTTCAAATTCCATAAAATATGGCAACAGATTTGGAGCACGCCCGTTTTTAATATCATGGCAAGTATTATATTACGTATAATACACCTCATATATTACATAATAACCATAATATATGGTCAAAAGATGTGACATGGCCCTTTTAAAAAGGGATATTATTTAAACCAATATATATTTCAAATCTTCCTTGGGATTCGTTTCCTTTTAATACAGGGTCATGGGATCAAATCCCAACAAATCCCTTCCTTATGGCATAAAATCTTCAAATTCCATAAAATATGGCAACAGATTTGGAGCACGCCCTTTTTTAATATCATGGCAAGTATTATATTACGTATAATACACCTCATATATTACATAATAACCATAATATATGGTCAAAAGATGTGACATGGCCCTTTTAAAAAGGGATATTATTTAAACCAATATATATTTCAAATCTTCCTTGGGATTCGTTTCCTTTTAATAGTCAATCCCTTATTAAATGGTTCGTTGCACCATATGCATGGATCATGGTCATTAATATATTAACTTATGGTTTTAATAAACCATATAATATATAATAACCAAAAGTTATGGCTCATGGGATTTGATTTTTTTTAAATGGGGATATGAAAAATATGGTATGGCATAAAGTATGGGATTCGTGCCCTTTTTAATGGTTACCACTAATCATATAATATATTCACATTAAGAGAATTAATTTGCCACATAATTTTAATTTTAATGATTTTAATAAGTAATATGCAATCACATTATCACTTGCCACTGTTACATGTCTTATTCATAGAATGCCATCTGTCATGCTGTCACTGTCACGTGTTTTATTTGCCACATGTTCAACTCTATCATTGTCACTTCATTCTTTGATTAGTTTTGATTTTTTTTTCACTGTTTGGGAAAACGGCCAGAGTGTGATAACTCTCGCATACAACGCCTGTTTGAGAAAGTGAATATATGACCGGAATCAACGCGACAAGACGGTCACAATGGAATTGGTTTCAGCCAATTCTGAGAACTTTCATTTTTGAGCCCTGTGAGGCTCCTGGATCTGATTCTGGATCACTTAGTCACTCCTAACGGATTTACCACTAGCCACCCCCGAGCTAGACCATGATGCTTTGAGATTGGATCTTTTCTTCCAGCTCAACGCAAGTTAGGGATGAAGGTTACTCTCCTTCTCCCGGCAGAGAAATAGATAGGGACAAGGTTATTCTCCTCTCCCGACTCAGTGATAGATAGGGACAAAGGTTACTCTCCTTCTCCTAACTCAGTCTCTATTTCCTGCGATCCTAACACACTATTTTCACAGTTCTTCCTCGAACCTGAGAGCTCAGTCTCTCATCTCTACACTCTTCGCAAGTCTTCCTCTACCCACCATGCCTTTCTTTCTTTCCTTCCTCGGCAAGATTGTGTGTGGCCTGGATTTCCAATCCGTGGTCAGGTCTAGAAGCCTTATAGATGGGCGATATGCCCCATCCCCTCATTAACTCTTGAGGAGATCTTCCCACCTACCAGTCTGACTGTAATTCATTCCTAGGTTAGAGGGTTGTTCTAATCCTAAGCAATTAAATCCAACAAAGTATTGGTCTAGTGGAGGTTAATGCAACCATTCCTAGTCCCCTTCACCATCTCTTTCATAGCATTCGTGGTCTCTCTTAGCACACCCCCCTTCCAACACTCATGCAACACTTATCCATTTTCTAGTAAATAACCGAATTTACATTCATCGACCTTTTATACAAAGTCCATCAAATCAAACATTCACACATTTTGAGTTTTCCATAGTCTCTTGGCCAATATAGTTATATTTACAAACTGGGGGAAACAGGGTGTTACAAATATGATATCAAAGTCCTCAATCTATTTTTTGTTTTGTTTAGGATGTTTCTTTTTTAGAGGAAATCACCGCTTCTGATTGCAAATAGACCCTCATGAGTTTGTTGTCAAACAAACATCCAAACATGCTTATTGTGTATCTAAGTGATAGAAACACCAACAAAAAGAAGGGATCCTACCCAATGGATTATACCTTTTGATAAGTGCATAAGGTGAAGTCACCATTGGCGTGTAGATGTAGTATTAGTGTCACTATGTCAAGACAAACAATTTTTATGTTTGGACCTCGACACATTATCGCTAGAGTGAACGGTTCCCAATTTAACAAGAACGTATCCACCTTGTTCCTTTCCACCCAATATTGAATATTGAGGAAGTCATCCTTGTGAATATGATATCAAATTCATAAATCTATTTTATGTTCTGTTTAGGATGTATATTTTTTAGAGGAAACCATCGCTTCTCATTACAAACAAACCCTCATGAGTTTGTTGTCAAACAAGCATCCAAACATGATTATTGTGTATCTAAGTTATATAAACTCCAATAAAAGGAAGGGATCCTACCCAATGTATTATAATTTTTTATAAGTGCATAAGTTGAATTCACCATTGGTGTGTAGATGAAGGATTAGTGTCACTATGTCAAGACAAAGAATTTATGTTTGCACCTTGATAATGGACATGATTTATTAGTGATAGGTGTGGTTCATAAAGCATTGTTTTAACAATGTAATTCAATTGACATCCCCTCTTCCCACTCTCTCAATTCAAGGGCTTCTTGTTTTTTGATGGATCCATAACATTGACTCTATAATCTCCTAGGCCATAAGAACACTATTACTTGAAAAACATAAAAATGTGTGTTAGATACAAATGTTAAAATAATGTCGGCATATTTGTAGCAATAACACATTTAAATAGTTCAACAACAGAAAAGAAAATAATGTTGGCATATGTCCAATGACATTCACATTTAAAATTGACAAGTTAGTTGTACAAGAAGAAACTACTCTACCATATTTGCAACAATATTCACATTTAAAATTAATAAGTTATCACTATAACCAAAAGTATTGTTAGAGCCCAAAACATGTAATTACGTGGCCATTTAAGCAAACTAGTGCATATAACTAAATAATAATGCCGACATGAAAGAGAACCAGTCTCTGCAAACTAATGTATCATTTGAGGTAGCATGACCATTTGAAATTAATAAGTTAACACACTCCATTTAAACAAAGTCGATGTATTATAAACTTAGTGCACATTTAGAATTTAGTTAATTTCGAGTGTAGAAATAATGCTAATATGTTTTAAGTGGAATTCTTAGTTGAAATTGAATATATTAAGAGCATACTTATATGAAATATTCTATGAAGCATGGGGGTTGTGTGTTACTTAGATTCTTTGGATTGATGCTACTTGCATACATGAGCTTTGATTTTTTTTAATTGCATAAAAGTTCCATTTCATAGTTGATACATCTTTGTTCTTATTTTTTGAAGTAATTAAGATATTCAAAGGGAATAACAACTTCTTGAGTGTGCATATGCTAGATTATCTTCTCTGTGACATCAAATAAAACAATTGGGATCTCCTATGGCACCATCTTTGCAATTGTTTTCAATACTAACTTAGGTAGTTGTTGCCACATTCTCGTCTATTTTGAAACTCCGACAATAAAATCACAAATATAAATTTGAAAAGAAACAAGCACCTTATACAAACAAGACATCATTTACATAATGTAAACGATACAAAATACATTGCAAAATGTAATTAATATGAACCCTTTGTGCCGCTAGTTTTATGTGACATGTCTTGGATTCTAGAGCTTGAAAACAACACCAAAATTCATTACCACATCTTCTCAACATGATTATGGCTAGATAAATACTCCCTTTGTGTCTCTCTCCTATAAGATAAAAGGAGGTAGAGGCGGTGGTTGGCATAGTGCGACTAGGATCTCTTAATCATTGATCGAGGTTGGGGTAGCACAACCAATATTTTTTCGTTATTCCATATAGCATTGTCTTCTATGTACTCTAGCAAAATCGAAAATTTCCCCTTGCTCAAAGTTGGGTTTGCATAATACCAATTAATTACCTAGGTCAAGTTTCTTTGAAAGTACTATATTTCCATTAAAATTTATAGTTCTCACCTTTAATGCAAATCACTTAAAAACTTCTTTTTTTTTATTATTCTTTATACCAAAACAATGCAATCAAAACATAAACTTATAAGAGATGAGGAGATGCATAACAAAAATACAAAGATTGATACCATTCTTGCCATCCTCATAGATCATCTTCTAAGTACTCTGTGACTTGTCAACAATAAGGATCTCACGACCAAACATGGTTGCAACAACAATGCTCTATAGTCCATGCACCAAAACAATGAAACTTCTCATTTTTTAGAGCCAAACTTCATCTTATTTAAACCTCTTCCCTACATTTTTCCTCATCCAAAGTGCATTTGAGTGACACCACAACTTTAAGAACTACCCTACATGTAACACATTAAATCCTCATACCTTGACTTCCACATGCAAACACACATCCTCATACTTGAAGCATATTGTCAAAATCACGTGGAAAGAGATTTGATCCATCTTAAACGTGTCCCATAACATGTAGAAGAAAAAATAAAGATAAATGACCTTTATCTTCTATAATAAAAATGAAAAAAAAATAAAAAAAATCTATCAATGTGAAACTCACCCACAACCAAACAACTCTATAAACATGAAGATAATTAATGCAATGTAACCCAATAGTTGTACAACCTAAAGTAAATATTCCTTCCTTCACTATTCATTTTTCTTTTATTACTTTACTTACTTTTTATTGTATAAAAAGGAAAATCTTCACCATTAATAATTTAATGTTTAACTAATTAAATATTTATTGTGTAGAGGGAAAATCTTGACTATATTTAAATTTTTAAATATTTTGTATGTAAAACTTAAATTTTTTTTTATGATAAGCTTTTCTCCTTTTGGTTCCAAAAACTTCTACCACTCATAATCTAATTCTTATATGTTTGATGGTTTGATTTGTCATCAAAAGAAAAGGAAATGAGACTTTTCTTCACTTGGTCTCATTGTTGGCGGTGGCGGGGCGAGCTTGGATATGGTTTCGCGGATCCATGGAGGTTTTAAGGTATCTTTCCTAGGGTTCTTTTCTTCCCTATCTCCCCGGACCAATCATTATGTTTCTACCCAGTCCGGCTCCCTCCGCACCGACAATCTCCACCCCTTCCCAGATCGACGAGAAGAACTATCTTGCTCGTTAAGGACAGGCACACCTCCACCACTACTGGTACTCATGTTTATCCATTTGGTGAGTTGTTTTGTTGAATAAAAGGAAAAAGTATAATAAAGGTAATAGACTTTTTTCTTATTCCCACTGTTATTCATATTTTGATTTTTGATTTAATAGTAAGAATTTTTTCATTATTTCATTAATCACTATTTTCATAATTGAATAAATATTTTTAAGGACAAAATTACTTTATAAAAACCACTTTTCAATTATTGGTTAGTCCCTCCCACTGTTCAAACTTTTTTATACAACAAGGCACAATTATTAATGATTTACTTTTCAATAATTAGATTTAAAATGTTTTAAAAACAAAATTATTTTATACACATCAATTTATCACTTTCCAGTTATTTATTGGTCCAGCCCCAATGCCCATACTTTTTACACATTAGGACACAGTTATTAGTTACTTATTTACAGGGTCCCATATCACTATTCATTGAAAATTGAAATACCAATGCTGTAATGGCAAATTTACTAGAAATTTAAGTTCTCTCTATTATACCACCTCATATTCCCCACTCCCACGGTCATATATGAGGATAGAAATAGAGACTAATAAAAAAAAACTTAATACTTTCCAGTTATTGATCCCCTCCCACTGCAATTTAAAATGTTTTACAATTTAAATTGTTTTTAAAGACAAAATTACTTTATACACATCACTTTATCACTTTCTAGTTATTGGTCCAGTCCCACTTCCCATACTTTTTACAAATCAGAACACAGTTATGAATTACTTATTTACAAGGTCTCATCCCACCATCCATTGAAAATTGAGACACCAATGCTGCAATGACAAATTTATCAAGATTTAAAATTTTCTATATTATCCCACCTCATATCCCCACTCCCATCCTCATATATAAGGAAGTAAAGAATAATAATAAAAAAAATTAATACTTTACAGTTATTAGTCCCCTCCCACTGCAATTTAAAATGTTTTCAAAGACAAAATTACTTTATACACATCACTTTGCAATTTAAAATGTTTTCAAAGACAAAATTACTTTATACACATCACTTTGCAATTTAAAATGTTTTCAAAGACAAAATTACTTTATACACATCACTTTCCAGTTATTGGTCCCGTCCCACTTCCCATACTTTTTACAAATCAGAGCACAGTTATTAATTACTTATTTACAGGGTCCCATCCCACCATCCATTGAAAATTGAGATACCAGTTACTGCCATGGGGAATTTACCAGGGATCAGGCTTCACCGAGAAACATAAAACTTCATCACCTACTTTTCTTTACCAGGCCTAACCCGTTCACATGCATATTAAGCTACTAGTGGTGGGAATCTGCCATAGCGGTGCAAAGTAAAGCAAGGAAAAAAAAAGTAGGGACAAGTGGCAGATGGAGTCATTACCTAACGTTGTACTCTTATTGGGTTCAGCTTACACCAATTACCATCCTGTTTTGGAAACTAGATGTAACTGCCATGAAGTATAAAACAGTGACCCTACTTCGACAATAAATCAATATCGCTTCTGCAGAATGATGGCCGAAAGTGAACGAATCTGACAACTTGCAGGAAAAAGAAAGACGGGAGACAGGTGTACGCACTTACTTTGAGTAAAACAGTGACCCTACTTCGACAATAAATCAATATCGCCTCTGCAGAATCATGGCCGAAAGTGAACGAATCAGACAACTTGCAGGAAAAAGAAAGACGGGAGACAGGTTTAAACACTTACTTTGAGTAATTGGATTTAAAATATTTTAATGGACAAAATTACTTTACATGGTTCCGTCCAACGACCCATTGAAAATTGAATCTAGAAACACCAAATGAGGAATTTACTAGGGGTCAGGATGGACCTTTATCATCTTGGTATACAGCCTTAGCCGATAGGCCTGCAACCCTGTCCATTGTGATATCCTTTCCCAGCATGTATAAAGGCCTACTGCTTCGCACTCTAGTCCTTGCAGACTCCCCCTTGACTCTATTCCCTCCAATCCCTCCTCCCTGTAAGCCATCAGCCTCATGGATAATCCGCATAGGCCCTATTTTTTCAGTGGAATCCCTCCTCCCTGTAAGCCATCAGCCTCATGGATAATCCGCATAGGCCCTATCTTTTCAGTGGAATTTTTATTGTTTTTAAACCCTACACCCACCCCAGGATGACTAACCATAGTTTTCACTGAGCCTCCATCTCCTCTAACCTCGACTCCTGGAGTAGCACCAGCCTCTCTGTCAACCAGAGGCGTAACCAAACCCGACCTTGTCTGCACGTGTCCTCCCAACCCTGTCCCACATTGACTTTTGGTCATATTCCTATATGCCTCATCAGATAGGAAAAAGACCTTCTCTGGCCCATAGCGCACCCTCCTCTACCCGGTCCAGATCCAAAAGGGATACCATGCCATCCGTTGAATAATACAAAATCTTTTTCCGGAGTTAAGCATTGGACTGAAAACCGAGTTCTCCAACAAATAACCCCAGATAAACCCACACTCGTGGAAAACACTATCCTCCACTACTTGATAGAAAAATGAGGGACCGGTGGCAGATGGAATCACTACTTTGCTTTGTACTCCTATTGGGTTCCAGCTTGCACCAATTACCATCGTGTGCCCAGCTAGCCCTCCCTGCCATGCTGTTTTGGAGACTAGATGTCAGTGCTATAAAGTAGATTTAGACTTCAGTTTGTGAGGACCGAAATACCTTCATTCACTTGAGCTATCAATCTGTGATTCACTTCTGTTTGTATTTGTGTTCAATGGCCCAACTGCAAACTTCCACCGACTTCTCAGTCAATACGCCATCCACCTCCACCTCCACGAATTGCCCAAAACACTACCACGATGTATTTATCAGTCATCGTGGTCCCGATGTTAAAAATACCTTCGCTTCCTCTCTTTACCGTCGCCTACTTCCACATAGATTGCGGCCTTTCCTGGACAAGGATGAACTGCAGAAAGGAGAGTACATAGATCCTCAAATTAAAGATGCCATCAGTACCGCCTATATCCATATCGCTATTTTCTCACCTGGATATGCGGACTCAACATGGTGTTTGGATGAGCTGGTCCTTATATGGAACAAGTTCAAGTCTGGGGATATTATAATTCCCATCTTTTATAACGTGAAGCCTTCGGAGTCGCGATGGACGACGGGACGGTATGCTGAAGCACTGAGTAAGCATGAACGGAAAGGCAGATGCAACACCCAATCACTCGAAAATTGGAGAAACGCCCTCAAAGACGTCTCCTACATAGTCGGTTTCGAACTCGAGGCCTACAATGGGTGGGAATTCCTAACTCGTATTATTAATTATGTCAGGCGTATACCTATTGACAATGGACAGATTTAATAGGGGTTTAGTGCTTAATAAGTTTTCTATGGACAGTATTAAATATCACTGGAATATTCTTAGTACTCACACAAAATAAGTGGCTGTGATTTCAATCATTAACTTCTTAGCTATTATAAAGACATCAGTTTATGTGTTTACTTTTTTACATTTACCTAATCATATTTAAAAATTACTTTGATAGCTCACTGATTGCCACCTAAGTGATTAACAGAAATTAAAATATTAACATCAGATAAATGAAGCTCAATTGTTAATTAATAATAAAATTTAATATATTCTTTTAAGGATTCTTTTCATCTTATCAGCCTTTCGACCTTGGTCGATCAGCCACAATTATGTGGCTGTGATAGTCTAACTGCTATGCACCTAATGTTTTGTTTGTTCGTAGTAAATTTTACAATGGTTTTGTTGTGAATTTCCAGTGACGAGAGGTTTTGTTTGTTTTGTTGTAAATTTCCAGTGACGAGGATAAGCTGTTGGAGGAGGTCGTGGGATACGTGCTTAAAAAGCGCAGAAAAACACCCTTGCATGTGGCTGCTCATCCAACTGGTCTGCAAATAAAAGTAGAAGATTTTGAAAAGACCGTGTTATCGCAGCAGCAGAAGAATGGCAAAGCTCGGGTCTTGGGGATTGTTGGCCTGGGCGGAGTGGGCAAGACAACGCTAGCCAAAGAACTCTTCAATAAGAAGAGTCGCGATTTCAAGAAATCCTCTTTCCTATATGATGTCAGAGAGACTGTGCGTCAAACCTCTTTAAATTTCTTGCAGAGCAAACTTCTCGAGGATTTGACTGAGAGTACTAAGCAAATATATAGCATTGAACAAGGCATAGAAATTCTCAGAGAACGTCTTTCATTTTTACATGCTCTAATAGTTTTAGATGATGTAGATGATGTAGATCAGTTGCATGCATTTTTGCCAATAAGGGACATCCTTCATTCCGATAGCTTGATTTTGGTTACATCTCGCTACAAGAATGTCCTCACAAGCTCAGAAATAGCAGAGTCATCAATTTATCCGTTAACAGGCCTCGATTATCAACACTCTCAACAACTCTTCTGTTCCCATGCCTTCTTGCAGTCTTATCCACTGCCAGAATTCAAAAATCTTGTAGATGAGTTTTGCAAAGCATCCGATGGGCTGCCTTTATCTTTGAGAGTGTTTGGGGCACTGCTCAGTGGGAAGAATCAATCTTATTGGAATGGTCAATTGGATAAACTTCGCCAAATTGAACTTCCCGATGAGATTCAAAAGAGGCTTAAGATAAGTTACGATGCTCTGGACAAAGAAGAGGAAAGGCAAATATTCTTAGACATTTCCTGTTATTTCATTGGAGAAGACAGGGACATGGCAGTAAGAATTTGGGACGGATCAGGCTGGCACGGATTGGTGGGGCTTCGAAATCTACAGGACAAGTGCCTCGTCGAGGTGGGCGAAAAAAATACCATAAAAATGCACGATCACCTGAGAGACCTGGGAAGACAAATTGCGGATCAGGAAAAGTCTTCTGGAGTAATCCCGCATCGTCTTTGGCCTCTGATTGAGGACATTCGTGGTTTGTGGCAGCAGCAATCTTCTGTAAGTGCTTGAATTTTTCATACAATTTCAAGGTTACGAGAATTCTTGTTGCTCTGTTTAATTTGTTTGTTGTATGTTTGTAACGAATGAACAGGTAATAACCAAGGTGCGCGGAATTAGGACGGTTCCTCGCTTCCAACGGCGCTTTGATTCTTCATTTCCAGAACCGTCATGGTTGAAATGTTGGTGTGATGAGGTGTTCGGAAATTGTCTCAGGAAGCTGATCCACCCTTCACCGTATCGTTTAAGTAACTTACAACTTGTTGCAACTGAAGGGGACGATTTAGAAAGCATATTGAGGAGGGTTGAGTTGCCAAATCTGATATGGCTACGCTGGAATAACTGTCGTTACACTTGGCTGCCTCAATGGATTCCGATGAAGAATATAAGGGTTTTAGAAGTGTCAGGAAATAAATTGGAAACACTGTGGCGTGCAGAATCTCAGGTTAAAGCTAACGCTGGTTATTCTTTCTGTTATTATTTGTTTCTCTATTTTATGGTAGATTATTGTTGCTATTGATATAGTAGCAGGGGGTATGGAACGAGCTTGAAGGATTTTGTTAATGAAAATGATCATATCGATGGATATTGCGCTGCAGGCACCTCTAAATTTGCGAGAGTTGACTATTGAATCTTCTTTTTCTTTTCCTAGTCGTCTCTTCAAGTTTCCAAAATCAATTGGGAAACTAAACAACATCGAAAAGATTGTGGTGAGGTCTACTCAACTGAAATTGTTAGCAGAAGAATTTTGTCATCTGCGCTCGCTGAAATACCTTGATCTCCATAATTCCGAACGTTTGCAAATGCTTCCAGATTCCTTCGGGTGCTTAATAAATCTCCAACACCTTGATCTCTCTTACTCAGATTTGCAAATGCTTCCAAATTCCTTCGAACGTTTGCAAATGCTTCCAGATTCCTTCGGGTGCTTAATAAATCTCCAACACCTTGATCTCTCTTACTCAGATTTGCAAATGCTTCCAAATTCCTTCGGGAACTTAAGAAATCTCCAACACCTTAATCTCTGTTTGTCCTATAGATTGAAAATGCTTCCAGATTCCTTCGGGAACTTAATAAATCTCCAACACCTTGATCTCTATGGGTCAGATTTGCAAATGCTTCCAAATTCCTTCGGGAATTTAATTCGCCTTAAATATCTGAATCTCGGAGAGTGCGTCTCCCTGACCATATCGGATGAAACATTTGGAAATATCTGCTCTATTGAATATTTAAGACTTCCTTGTACGAAAGTGTTGCCTTTCCAAGTTGCACATCAACGGTCGCTGGAAAAATTGGGCGTAGGCTAAAGGGCAAACGAAACCGACCTTTGCCGGCCGTCCTTTCACGGCGTCCCACTCCCGTCCGACTCCCGTCGCCGATCACCTCCGCCCTCCGGCCGGCTACCCGTCCCTACGCCCCATCCCCTCTACCACCTCCGCCCATCTACCACCATCCATACATCATCCACGCCCATCATCCACATCCAAAGCTCGCCATCAATTCATCACCAACCGTTTTCCCGCTAATTCATTTATCGTTTGAAGAAGCCTTACGCTTCAGCTTCAGACTGCGCAGCACGGCTTCGATATAGCCATTTTTGAAAAGGGGCAGAGCGTGTTCATTGTGGCAGGAGCGGGTGGAGTGGTCAGCCTGGACCTTAGCCTACGCCAATGAATTGTATATGCCAGTTGGTCGATCGATTTGAAGGGCGCTGAGATTCCGATTGACTGTGTAAATTTCAGAGGTGAGGAGTTCGATCTT
>JZKD02S1788036.1:272788-291589 GCA_000966675.3 Picea glauca | reverse complement strand
CGGTGAAAATCACATGTGATCGAGGGCTATGACCAAGCGCATAGCTGAAAGGAGCTTATCCAGAGCTTCGAGACTCCAAGGCTCCAAAAATTAGGGATTCAGAGGTTTCTCCCTCAACACACTCCAAAACCCCCGAATATCTAACTGGCGAACTCCCGAATGTATGTTATCCAGAGCTTCCAGACTTCGACGCTCCGGAATTTCAAGCTTTCGAGGTTTCTCCCTCAACACACTCCAAAACCCCTGAACACGGAACTAGAAAAATCTCGAATGTACGCTATCCGAAGCTTCGAGACTTCGACGCTCCGAAATTTATGGCTTTGGAGGTTTCTCCCTCAACACACTCCAAAACCCCTGAACACCAAGCTGGCGAACTCCCAAATGTACGCTATTTGGAGCTTCGAGACTTCAACGCTCTAGAATTTTGGGCTTTAGAGGTTTCTCCCTCAACACACTCCAAAACCACCGAACGTCGAACTAGCAAACTCCCGAATGTACGCTATCCAAAGCTTCAAAACTTCGGTACTCTGGAACTTCAGGTTTCAGAAGACTTCTCAACATAACACCACAATTCATCCAAACATTGAATTGGTGAACTCTCGAACAGATGCTCTCCGGAGCTTCAGGACTCTGACGCTCTAGGACTTCGAGACTTTGGTCTTCGAGAAACTTCTCAACATAACACCACAATTCACCCGAACACCGAATTGGCGAACTCTCGACCAGGCGCTCTCCAGAGCTTCAAGACTTCGATGCTCTGGGACTTTGGGATTTGGGAGACTTCTCAACACAACACCACAATTCACCTGAATGCCAAATTGGAAAAATTTCGAACAACACTTCTTCAGAGCTTTAGGACTCCGACGCTCCGGGACTTCGGGCTTTGGGAGACTTCTCAACATAACACCACAATTCACTCGAATGCTGAATTGGCGAACTCCTGAACAACGCTTCTCCAAAGCTTCGGGACTTCGACACTCCAAGACTTCGGGCTTTGGGAGACTTCTCAACATAACACTACAAATCACCTGAATGCCGAATTTTTGAATACTCACTAATCTGCGGACAGGTTCCCCCAACAATGAATGGTCCGGATTGACTCTGGGCTTTGGGACTTCGGGGAATTCTCCTCCTAGAAATGTAAGAACTAGTTTCTCCCAGAGTGTCGAATCTTCGAATGTGTGAGATCTATGACTCACGTTCGTCTATGCGTAGATCCGACGGTTGAGATCTGATCTTCTTCACAGAGCTCCTTTTTCTAGACTGGGTTTGATCCAATGACTCATATTGTTCCACGACCAATCCAACGGTTAGGCAGTCTTCCCAATGATTATGACGTAGATTCACTCCGGGACTTCGGAGCTTCAGGGCTTTTGCCTCCTTTTCAACAAAGACTTAAAAACTGTCGAAGCAACGAAGTCTAAAGGATTTGAGGGTTTAACAACCATGCTCCTTCTCACGATCCGACAGTTGTGAGCAATTCAGACCTCTCCCAAACAGATCTCCTCCGTTCTCCTTCTCATAAAGAGATTTCTCAATCTTTCCATGAATTTAACAACATAAATTGGGGTTTTTTCCCAATTCCACGCAATTGAATCAATTCAACTTGCTTGGCCCATCGAGGCTCAGTGTTGAAAACTAGAGATCTGATACCATATTGTAACATCCCCAACACCAAATTGTTGGGCTATGCCACACAAAAATTCTCGAACTGTATATAAAATTAAAAAATACAAATATTCTGCAAATACACAGATTTATATAGAATAATAGTGGAAATACACTTGCAACATTCACAGGAAAATCCCATAAAAATAAATGCATAAATAATAATGCAGCATGTAATTTAACACACAATTGACACTTATCTTTGATACAAAAGATCATCAACTGCGTGTAGACCTTCCACGTTCCTCCTAGCCTTAGACCACACTGCTCAAAACTGACATAAGTGGTCACTCCCGAGCTGGGACTAAACTCCACCCGGGTAAAAAAATTATTAGCTAGGATGATTTTACTCAGACAATAGGAAGGACTACGCCACATGTTCCAAATCAAACTAAGAGCCTACAATCTCTCATTCCCCACATGCCTGTCCCACCCCAGGAAATGTGCCCCTTCTCTCCTCAACAGTCATTTGACTGCCCCATTTCCTTTCTGGGGCTTCATCAATAGGTCAGACATGAAGTCTCAGATCCATGTAGTTGTAGTTTGGCACCTTTGAGAAATCAATTCCCAACAATCCTCTTGCCTAGAGAGAATTTCTCATGGGCATGACAACCCACCTCTTCAGTCTTCCATGGGCCTGGCAACCTACATCTTCAGTCTTCCATGGGCCTGACAACTCGCTTCTTCATTCCATCTCCTAATATCTCTAGGTACAGATATGAGTACATGTATAGGTACCGATACGGGTACAAGTACAGGTACAGTTACAAAAAATTCCAACGGGCAACTGAAAATCCGTGAGTTAAAGAATAATGGAGGAAATTATGGGAAGATGGAACGATGGACTCCTGGAATGACGAAATGAATGGAATAATGGGAAAATGAACTAAGTCCCCCACTCTATGTTTGTAGGTCCCCAACTTGACACTTGTCTTGTTGAGAGCTGATTTGGCCCACTTGTCCCCCTCCTTAGAACTTAGGATAAAATAATTATCCATATGTTATACATTAAGGATTATTAATATAATATTTCTTATTGTATTCAACTCCCTAGCTTAGCCCCTTATCCTTAATGTTTATCCCCCTTTCCCTAACTAGTGGAGTTTAGTCCCCCATACTCTTTTACGTGATTGGTATGCATGCAGTGGTGTGTTTTTCATTAAAATTTGCATGTAAATACATTTACGTTTACATTAAAGATATACTATCTTTTCTGCATCCCGGCTCACCAACCTAAGTACAATTGTATTTACATTTACAGTTGGGGTTTGGCCTAGAGGTATTACAATCTCCATAGCTCTTTGGCCTCAACTAACACACATGTCAAGTTTAGTTTGTATAGGTTTGGTGGAAGTACTTTGTATGCCCTAAGTGCATAGTTATRAGTTCTTATGCRCATACCTTCATGTGTATGGGCTCCCATTAGTGACTCATAGTCTGTGGATTTATGGTATTCACTTATGCTCCTAGCATATCACATAACCATGTATGTCAATATTCAATCATCATTGATCATCATAATAAAATAAGATTAACATATAATCATTAATACCAATAATTCAATATTGTSCATTACCCCTTTTTAGTGTTACATATTTATTCATRTTGTATTCAATCAACATTCCMTAATTCATTTTAAACCAACATTATTCTTATCAATTAAAATAAATTAGGGAAGATACAACTAATTCAAATTCTCAAATAACTAATTATGAGTATCACATAGTTTTCAAAACATTCTTTAATTTCAATATTAAAATTATCATTAAATTCCAATAAAAAAATACATATTTAAATAAAAATTATTAAACTTCAATGTTAACCACATATAAATATTTATATGCATAAATAAACAACTAAATCCCGTTTTGCCAATGTCTCATAAATCATAAGATCTCAATATACTGCCACTCAAATCAAAGTATAATACTTTAAGTCGAAATAGATGTCATATCTAATATCATGTGTCTATAAGAATTGCGTTTTAAGGAATTCATTATTAGTCCTTGCCGTAGGCATAGAGGGACTATAGCGATCGATAACTGTTGACTTCATATTAGTTTGTCCTTTGACTACAAATATTTGCATAATCTCTATTGTTGGAGCTAGGGAACTAAAAACATTTATTTTTATATAATAAAAAGTACCATATATGTAATGATCTGACTGGATATCAGATTGGAGGTCTTATTGTCGGCTTCACTATTCCCAATGTTTTATATGTTAACATATCCAAATTTTTTTATCGTATACAATATTTTTGAATCATATATTTTTCCTATGTATTGCTTGAAGGTGGATTAATGCTAGCATTAGTTCGATGTTTGTCTTAGCATTTTTTGCTAGCTAAATTTATCCCAATGTTTGATATGCTAGCATATCCAAAGTTTGTCCTTCGAATACATTCTCTACTGTTCCAACTATTGTTACATAAATTATAATAAAAAATTTTTGGTACGTCAGAGACCTGCCACATTGCATTCTTTCTTAAATGTTTACAAAGAATTTCTGACAGACTTAAATGTTTACCTAATAGGCTTCGCAACATTGAATGTTTATTTAGCAGGCTTGTTACAATACATTTTCTTCTTTTTATTTTATTTCATATGCAATGTTCTATGCAGTCAATTTGGGCAATATTGTGCTTTAGCGACATTGCTGGTTCACTGGTTCATGCTTGCTTCTTGCATCTCCACTGATTTCTTATTTGTCTGTTGCTGTTGTTGTTCTTGTTTGCCTGTTTGTCTTGTTGCATTTTGCACATTTGGGGTTTTACAACCGCGATTGGAAATACGACATTCCTGTTCGACTGGTTGGTGCTTTCTTCTTTGTTCACTGGATGTTGTTATTGTTGTTTGATTCGACTTTGCAGGGTTCGGGTCTTGCGGCTGCAGTTGGGCCTTTTGGTGCTTCTTAACTGGGTTGTTATTTGTTTCTTACTCTTGTTTTCCTAAGGTTTGCAATGTTGGGGTGTTGTATTTGCAGTTGGATCTGTTGTTACATTGTTTTGCAGTTGACTCCCCATAAAATACTATTAAGATAAAATAACATACAAAATTTTGCAGTCAATGTAAATTGCATCTCTTACGGCTTCAACCAGAGTTTGTCAGTCTCCAACTAAATTTCATAGCTGGAGATGCTTTTTCCATGGTTTATTTCTTACTATGGTTTCATATTTATGAGAGTAAGTGTTGTTGTCTGGGCGATATAGTTGTTCTCTCCCTTTTTTTTCCTCTTGTAAACTTTCCCGTTTTTTACCTTTTGTTCTTCCGCTCTATTATGCGTTTCTGTTTCTATACTTTCTGACATTTCTGTGCTCGTGGGTTCCTAGTGTGGTGATCTGAAAAATCGTTATCTCCATCTATATCTTCACATCACGATTTCGACCGATCGTCGTTCGGTTGCATACTTAACCAATTTTATGAACGTGGCTTCACAGATAGGTGCTATCGAACTATGGTAGCTCGTGTTTGGTGTATACATATTGCACCCAGAACTTTCATGCTCTACAATTCAACCCTGCACTCCTTGAACTCGCAACCATGCCTGTGCCTACGATGAGTTTGTCTATCCGACCTGCCTTTCCATACTTAGTCGAGTTTTCAAAGTTTCGCGGGTTGACGCCTTCTCGTGTTCAGAAAAGTTTAAAATCATTTGTCGCTCCCCTCCATCCCCGCTACCTTCCGCCCTTCCAAATAGACATAAATTATTCTTTAAAAAGTGACAACTGACCAGATATGTTCAAAAATATTGTCTTTAATAAGAAAAAAGTTCGAGGACATCTCCCATTAAAATGAATAGACATGCAAATATTATGGCATCTGGTAATTTCTTTTTCCTGCATTTTGAATTTGCAAAAAAAAAATATTGGCTCTTTAAGATTTTTAAAGGCTTCATCATAGTAACAGTGCAATATTGTACTACCTCGCTGCCATCCACGAACGTGTCACCCATAGAGGCCTTGACATTATGTTCCTCTTTAATACTGTGCATATGTTAGATGTCAGATTTGAAAATCTGCTCGGATATGGGAATGTTAATATGTGCTATTAGTCACTATTCAACGTACATATTCGAAAATATTGGCATAAATAAGAGAAAATATCGAGAACATCTTTCATTAAAACGAATTAACCCAAAATATACGGAAGATCATACTATGATCCTCCAACATTGCTTTTAAATACTTATTGCCATTTCTCTCTATCATCAAAGAGTTGGGCTTTAGGGTGCCTTCGTTCTAATGTTCCTGGTCATGGACATGTAAGACAACTTAGAGTACCATTGAGGCCCAAATGAAAGAAGAGAGATTGGTTTTATGTCACGTGAGATTTGACCCAAAAAAAAACTCTGTTATCCAACAAAAACTCATACAAGGGGAAAAAAAAGAACAAGTATGTTTTGGTTGGTGTTCTCCCTGTATTTGATGCTTTTGGTTGAAAATCCTGCCTAGAGATTTGTTTGTTGATCTTTTCTGTTTTCTTGCTGGGAGTTGGAATGGATTTTCAGGTCACGTGCAAAATACTCCTTCGTTGAAGTATATAGTTTCTTCCAACAACACAGATTTGGCAAGTGAATCAAATTCTGCAGAGCACACAAGAATTTGTCTTTGTCAAGGGCATCACACTTACCGTGGATTGAAAAATGGCATGTGATATTCATAAATGACGTGAAATATTACTCCATTCACAAATGTACCCAGAAGTGGGTAACATAAACTGTATGGGTGGATAAAACGACATACTATAACTACATAAGTTTCTATTTCAAATTTTGCTGAGTTACTTTCGGGTGTGGTAACAGACTTGACAGAAAGCCATGTTCTTTGTCAAAGTTTGTTCATTGTCATCTAGATGTAGTTACAGACTCCACATATTTGGCGTCACCTCCGAGCATTCTAGGCCTTTCTGTGGGCTGCCATGTCTGCCACCCCTACGACGAAAGATATATTCCGATGCAATTTGCAACATTTGATACACTTGCCAGACTTGTGCTGTTGGAAGAAGTCATGTACTTCAACAGAAGAACATTTGGTAGTTGGCTTGGGCGTTCCTTTCAATTTACTGTAATAAAACAAAGAAGTTCAACATACAAATCTTCAGGCAGTCTTTTCAACTAAACAGATGATCGAATACAGGGAGAATAGTAGTGACAACATACTTGAATTTTTTTCTTGTCCCATAACTGATGTCACATAAAACGACTCCCTCGACTTTGAATTGGGCCTGAATCACATTTCTAAGTTGTCTCAGATGTCAATGGTCAGAAAAATTACAAGGAAAGCACCTTAAACCCCAAGTTTTCGACGACAGAGGGAAACTAATACTTAACAAAGAATGGAATGTTGAATAACCAACCAATGCAAGCATGCCATATCTAGAAGAGACAAGCTATTCAAAAAACTTGGATAGATCTAGTTGGTAGCACCAATTAAGTCCAAGACCCAAAATTGATATTCAACTCGTTGTTTTTTACGAATAAAGGATTTGATCGTCAAAAAGACTGTCAACAAGATTCATTATTGTACATATTTTTTATTGGTTGGAGACAGGCTAAATCGCAATCTTTGTGGAAAATAATCTCAACTGTATTTTGTAACCCATCTTATTTGAATATAGAATATTTGTGGTTTTATTTTTTTTATGGTGTTTTCCAATCTCTGGTATTGCTTTTCATTTTATTTTGTACATTTTTTCCTATGTGTTGTTAAACATGGACGACAAGCTTTTCTTTCTGCTTCCCAGTACTTCAATTTAAATAAAGGCTACTATGTTCATTCCTTACATTTTACATGGAAGAATAATTTGTCATAGGCCATACTTATGTGGCGCCAACCCTATACTTAAAGAAAGAAATTGGAGGACCCGCCCTTCTTTCATTCTTCGGGTCCTGTAAATAGAATGAATTAATGACTTACAAGAAGGCAACTCAAGTGTTGACACCATGTTCCTGTTCAATATCTTGCATATCTTGCATCTTTTTCTATTTGATAATATCTGTGCATATATACTAATATAAGTACTATTGGAATAAATATAAAAACTTCCTCTTAGCCAAACTTAGTCAATTTTCTGGCCACCGGGTCCCGAGTTTGCGGTATCCAACAACTATGTCCCCTGTTCCGTCATATACATCTTGTAGTCAAAGAACTTCTGTGATCTGCAATTTATACTTTAACTAGTGATAACTCACCTTCTGGCCACCGGGTCCCGGGTTTGCGGTATCCAACAACTATGCCCCTATTCCGTCATATACATCTTGTAGCCAATGAACTTCTGTGATCTGCAATTTATGCTTTAACTAGTGATAACTCACCAAGGGTTCAAAAAGATTGGCATTAATAAATGAACAATAGATTTTCTTCTGTGAGATACTTAGCCCTTTTCCCCTTTTATTCTTCCCGTCTATTATCTCTTTCTGGCTATATACTTAGTTGTCTTTCTGTGATCACGGGTTCCAGGGTTGGCGGGTTGGCATATCTTCATCTCCATCTATATCCTCACATGATGAATCCGACCGACCACTGTTCCTTTCCATACTTAGTCAATTTTATGGCCGTGGTTGCCGGGTTGGCGCTTTCGAACTCTGCTGCTTCTTGTTGAATTATATAAATCTTGCATTCAAAACTTTCGTGGTTTCAACGAAATTTGCGAACCGAACAACATCCTGCAAATTGGGAGATGATTTCCATTTGAAACATAAATAATCTATTAATATATATTAGTATGAATACTATTGAAATAAATATAAAAAATTTCTCTTGGCCAATACTTAGCCAATTATCTGGCCACCAGGTCTTAGGTTCGCGGTATCCAACACTTATGTCCCCTGTTCTATCATATACATTTTGTAGACAAAGAACTTCCATGATTTTCAATTTATGCTTTTACTAGTGAGAACCCAACAGGGGTTCGAAAACATTGGCATTAATAAACGGAAAAATGGATTTTCTATTGTCAGATACTTAGCCCTTTTCCCCTTTTCATCTTCCCGTCCATTATCTCTTTCTGGCTATATACTTAGTTTCCTTTCTATGATCGTGGATTGCAGGGTTGGCGGGATGACATATCTTCATCTCCATTTATATCATCACATCACAAATCTGACCGAACACTGTTCCTTTCCATACTTGGTCAATTTTATGGCCGCGGTTGCCGAGTTGGCGCATACGAACTCGTTTTTTCTTCTTCCCATCCATTATCGCTTTATGGATATACACTTAGTCGCCTTTCTATGATATCCGGTTTTAGGGTTGGCCGGCTGACATGTCTTCATCTCTATCTATATCCTCACATGACGAATCCGACTGACCGTTGTTCCTTTCCATACTTAGCCAATTTTATCGCCGTGGTTGCTAGGTTGGCGCTTACAAACTCGGCTGCTTATTGTTCCGTGATATACAACTTGCACTCAAAACTTCTGTGATCTACAATTCCACCGCGGGTTCCTCGTATACATGAACTTCGCACAAAGTATCTGTTGCTGCCTTCCATACCCACCAACTTTGCATCCTTCCTAATATACATTAACTATGCTCTTACTAGTGACATCTGGACACACTGGTACGAAAGAATTGGCACCCGCTCCTTCGCCATATACAAATTGACTACCGGACTCTGACATTGTCCCCTCTTCTGTGTTACACATTATTCATTCAAATGTTCCAAGCTATACAATTTGTCCATCGAGGCCTCGCTTCTTCTGGGGAAACCTTGTCACCCTATTTTGGATCCTCGCGTTGACAGGTTCACGCAAACTCCAACTCCTAGTCACTGTTTCCTGTTCTTCCCATCCTTGTACTTCTTTCCAGATATGCAAGACCAAAGGTTTAATACTATAACAACATCATGCAACAACCGTTAAAATCGTCATTAATAAGAAAACGTTTTGAGAACCAACCATCCCTACAAAACTTGTCCAAAGACATGCAAAGAAGATATTTCTAGTGTAAATGTGTTGAACCTACACAAAATAGATCTAGCTAAATAATAATACACACATTTGCAGAGAGAATTGGAGAAAGAAGAAGAAGGAGAGAAAGAATGGAAGAATTATCATTAACCGTATTCCACACTCAAAGAGTGAATAATTTATAATAGATATAGGATACATGAGTAGCTAATGAGCCATAGTGGTGGTCTAGAGTGATCTGGACACACACCAACAATTACGGGAGTGAACTATCACCTAGTCTAGTCTCTAAGGCAGTTACGGGAGTGAACTGCCACCTAGTTGAGTTAACTAGTCAACTAGTCTTCAGTTAACTGACTGAACAAAGAGTAGTGAGGAGTTAACTTAGGAAATCAAGGGTAATGCACCAGTCTAGTGATTATCCCAAGGAAAGTGCACATTAGTTGGTGATGATCTCAATGTTTCATGGTGACAAAACCAATGCAGCATCTAAACTCAACTCAACTAGTCAAACTGAAGTGTCAACTGAAAGAGAATATTCTCCAGGTGGAATATTTTCCCCTAAAATATAGGAGATTTGATAATGACTAATTATGAATAATAAACAAGGAAAAAACTTAGGAAAAATAAATCCTAGGTGTGTGTGAAGTAACTCCAACACGCTCGTGAACATCACTATGGTAAAAATAAAGAATAGGTCCCGGCAACGAGGCAATGTTAGGTACCCAAATACAAAAGATACACTGAAATAAAGAAAGGGAAAACCTCATGGGAAGCCCCCCCCCCCGCCCCCCCTCAAATTACAATGCATAAAAAAAATAAAAATGAAAAGGAACAAAAAAATAGTTGTTAAGCAACCCTCTCCTTCACTCCAAGAAGACCTCACAACTGTGCAAGTTTGTGCTCGTTGAAGATTTTGTTGAAGATGTAGATGTATGCATGGATCTAATGAAGTATATGCACCATTCAAATGTCCATACATATCCACTTTCTCTTCTTGTACTAAACAATATCCAAATAAATTTTGGATAAAACTTTGAAAACCGTGCGGTCTTTTCCAGAAAAAACGCTAAAATTTGGTTGATTTTAAAAAGATCATAACTTCACTTCCTGGAATCTGTTTCGAACGATTTTTTTTTGAAATTGGATATTTGTCCAAGAGGAATTCAAATATCCAATTTTGTCTTTGCAAATTATTATCATAAAATATCATAATTGAGTCTGATGTGCGAGACTCCCTTTTTGTCTCCTGAGATGCATGCATTGTGCATGGAAAAGTATCTTCATGTGACTCCTGAGATGCATGCCATATATCTTCCACATGAATTTAAGAAAACAAATATGAAATGGAGTAGACATCATCTTCAATTAATGCAATACAATTTTTTGTAGATACTTGTGTAGAATGCTCTTCAAACTGAGATGATTTATCTTTTGGTGGCTTTTCTACATTCTCTATCTTGTCAACATTTTGCATGCATTCTTCCTTATTCCTAAATAAAACCTCCAATCTGTTCCATAAATCATTTTGAGTGAATTCTTGTGATTCATCATATACTTGATGAAGAATTTCGGGAGAAATAAAATAGAGGATACATCCTATGGCCACATCTTGTCTATTGAGAAAATCATTTTTCTCATCGGTAGAATCAGACTCTACTGCCATTGCCATAGCTATTTGGTACAAGCCTCTACATATGAGCATAAGAAGAATTTTTGGCTTCCATTCCAAATAGTTATGAGGTGTGAGAAGTATTTCTGGCGAATAATCCATCTTTTTGTTGTCTTCAATTTTCAGTACCTGCAAAAATAATTTGGTGTATTTTTTGATTAGTAGTTGTTGGCTCTGATACCATGTAAATGTGTTGAAAATGCACAGAATAGATCTAGATAAATAATAATACACACATTTGCAGAGAGAATTGGAGAAAGAAGAAGAAGGAGAGAAAGAATGGAAGAATTATCATTAACCGTATTCCACACTCAAAGATTGAATAATTTACAATAGATATAGGATACATGAGTAACTAATGCACCATAGTGGTGGTCTAGAGTGATTTGGAAACACACCAATAGTTACGAGAGTGAACTGTCACCTAGTCTAGTCTCTTAGGCAGTTACGAGAGTGAATTGCCACCTAGTTGAGTTAACTAGTCATCTAGTCTTCAGTTAACTAACTGAACAAAGAGTAGTGAGGAGTTAACTCAGGAAATCAAGGGTAATGTACCAGTTTGGTGATGATCCCAAGGAAAGTGCACATTAGTTGGTGATGATCCCAATGTTTCATGGTGACAAAGCCAATGCAGCATCTAAACTCAACTCAACTAGTCAAACTGAAGTGTCAACTGAAAGAGAATATTCTCCAGGTGGAATATTTTCCCCTAAAATATAGGAGACTGGATAATGACTAATTATGACTAATAAACAAGGGAAAACCTTAGGAAAAATAAATACTAGGTGTGTGTGAAGTAGCTTCAACAGCCAGGTAATGGCAAAGCTATTACAAATTTCAATATATTAGTGAAACCAAGTCCTGGCCCTCGTTTTTGTGTTCCATACTTGCACACTTTTTCGATTGTGGGTTCCCAGATTGACAGCCTCAAAATTATGTTTTAAATCTTCTGTGAGATGAAAACAACGCTAGGAGTTCCACAATATACAATTTGTCCGCAAGAATGTATAAAAACTCCTAATTTTTCTCTTTCCCCCCCCTTCTATTATCCCTTTGTGGTTCTATATTTAGTTGCAACTATATGATCATGACCTCATGGATTCACAAATTGACAACTCCTTTTCTATATCTTCACACCATGAGCCTGACCGAACGCGGTCCCTTTCAATACTTATCTAATTATCTGGTCACTGGGTCCCAGGTTTTCAGTATTCAACACTTATGTCCCCTATTCTGTCATATACATCTTGCACCCAAAGAAATTTCGTGATCTGCAATTTATGCCTTTACTAGTGAGAACTCATTAGGGGTTCGCAAGGATTTGCATTAATAAACGAACAATAGATGTTATTCTGTGAGATACTTAGCCTTTTTCCCTTTTCTTCTTCCTATGTATTATCTCTTTCTAGTTATATACTTAGTCGCCATTCTATGATCGCGGGTTCCAGTGTTGGCAGGCTGACATATCTTCATATCCATCTTTATCCTCACATGACGAATCCGATCGACCGTTGTTCCTTTCCATACTTAGCCAATTTTATGCCCACGGTTGCCAGGTTGGCGCTTTCGAACTCTGCTGCTTCTTGTTCCGTGATATACATCTTGCACTCAAAATTTTCGTGATCTACAATTCCACTGCAGACTCCTTAGTCCTTTTTCCCTTTTCTTCTTCCCGTATATTATCACTTTCTGGTTATTTACTTAGTCTCCTTTCAATGATCGCGGGTTCCAGCATTGGCGAGATGACATATCTTCATCTCCATCTATATCCTCACATGACGAATCCGACCGACCGTTGTTCCTTTCCATACTTAGCCAATTTTATGGTCGCGGTTTTCGGGTTGGTGCTTTCGAACTCTACTGCTTCTTGTTCCGTGATTTGAGGTATCCAACACTTATGTCCCCTGTTCCGTAATATACATATTTCACCCAAAGAACTTCTGTGATCTGCAATTTATGCCTTTACTAGTGAGAACTCACCAGGGGTTTGAAAGTATTTGCATTAATAAATGAATAGTAGATGTTCTTTTGTGAGATACTTAGCCCTTTTTCCCTTGTATTCTTCCTGTGTATTATCGCTTTCTAGCTATATACTTAGTCACCTTTCTATGATCATGGGTTCCAACATTGGCGGGTTGATATATCTTCATCTCCATCTATATCCTCACACGACGAATCTGACCGACCACTGTTCCTTTCCATACTTAGCCAATTTTATGCCCTCGATTGTCGGGTTGGCCCTTTCGAACTTTGTTGCTTCTTGTTCCATGATATACATATTGCACTCAAAATTTTCATGATCTACAATTCCACCATGGACTCCTTAGTCCTTTTTCCCTTTTCTTATTCTTGTGTACTATCTCTTTTTGGTTATTTACTTAGTCTCCTTTCTATGATCGTAGGTTCCAGCATTGACAGGATGCCATATATTCATCTCCATCTATATCCTCACATGAAAAATCCAACCGACCGTTGTTCCTTTCCATACTTAGCCAATTTTATGGCCGCGGTTCCTGGGTTGGCGCTTTCGAACTCCGCTTCTTCTTGTTCTGTGATATACATCATGCACTCAAAACTTCCGTGATCTACAATTCCATCATGGACTCCTCGAAATCGCAAGCTTCACTCTACCACGGTTAAAAAATGTTTCAAAGTATTTGTCGCTGGTTTCCATCCCCGCTAACTTCCTGTCCTTCCTAATTTACATTAGTTATACTCTTACTAGTGACAATTGGACACAATGGTATGAAACAATTGGCATCCGACCCTCCACAATATACAAATTGACTACCGGATTCCGACATCGTCCCCTCTTCCGTGTTACAGATTATGCATTCAAATGTTCTGAGCGATACAATTTGATCGTCAGGGCCTCACATCTTCTGGAGAGACCTTGTCAGCCTATTTTGGATCCTCGTGTTGACAGGTTCACGAAATGTCCAATTCTTAGTCACTGTTTCGGGTTGGCACTTTCGAGCTCTACTGTTTCTTGTTCCGTGATATGCATATTGCACTCAAAATTTCCATGATCTATAATTCCACCGTGGACTCAGCCCTTTTCCCTTTTCTTCTTCCCGTGTATTATCACTTTCTGGTTATATACTTAGTCACCTTTCTATGATTGTGGGTTCCAACATTGGTGGGCTGACATATCTACATCTCCATCTATATGTTCATATGAATAATCCAACCGACCACTTTTCCTTTCCATACTTAGCCAATTTTAAGGCCGTAGTTGCCAGGTTGGTGCTTTTGAACTCTGCTGCTTCTTGTTCTGTGATATACATCTTGCACTCAAAACTTCTGTCATCTACAATTCCACTGCAGAATCCTCGAACTCGCAAGCTTCACTCTACCACGGTTCACAAATGTTTCAAAGTATCTATCACTGCCTTCCATCCCCACTAACTTCCTGTCCTTCCTAATATACATTAGTTATGCTCTTAACACACTGGTATGAAACAATTGGCATCCGACCCTCCGCAATATACAAATAAACTACCGGATTCCAACATCGTCCCCTCTTCTGTGTTATAGATTATGCATTCAAATGTTTCGAGCAATACAATTTGAGCGTCGGGGCCTCACATCTTCTGGGGAGAACTTGTCACCCTATTTTGGATCCTCATGTTGACGAGTTCACAAAATCTCCAATTCTTAGTCACTGTTTCGGGTTGGCGGTTTTGAACTCTACTGCTTCTTGTTCCATGATATACATCTTGCACTCAAAATTTCCGTGATCTACAATTCCACAACAAATTCCTTATCCCTTTTTCCCTTTTCTTCTTCCTGTGTATTATTTCTTTCTGGTTATATACTTAGTTTCTTTTCTATGATCCCGGGTTCCAACGTTGGTGGGCTGACATATCTTTATCTCCATCTATATCCTCACATGAAGAATGCGACCAACCGTTGTTCCTTTCCATACTTAGCCAATTTTATGGTCGCAGTTGCCGAGTTGGCGCTTTCGAACTCTACTTCTTCTTGTTCTGTGATATACATCTTGCATTCAAAACTTCTGTGATCTACAATTCCACCACAGACTCCTCGAACTCGCAATATTCACTCTACCACGGTTCACAAATGTTTCAAAGTATCTGTCACTACCTTCCATCCTCACTAACGTCTTTTTCTTCCTAATATACATTAGTTATGCTCTTACTAGTGACAACTGAACACACTGGTACAAAACAGTTGGCATCCGACCCTCCGCAATATACAAGTTGACTACCAAGTTCCGACATCATCCCCTTTTTCGTGTTGCAGATTATGCATTCAAATGTTCCGAGCGATACAATTTGGCCGTCAGGTCCTCACGTCTTCTGGGGAGACCTTGTCAGCCTATCTTGGATCCTCATGTTAACAGGTTCACAAAATCTCCAATTCTTAGTCATTGTTTTGGGTTGGTGCTTTTGAACTCTACTACTTCTTGTTCCATGATATACATCCTGCACTCAAAATTTTCGTGATCTACAATTCCACCGCGGACTCATCCCTTTTTCCCTTTTTTTCTTCCCATGTATTATCACTTTCTGGTTATATACTTAGTCTCCTTTCTATGATCGCGGGTTCTAGCATTGGCGGGCTAACATATCTTCATCTCCATATATATCCTCACATGACGAATCTGATCGACTGTTGTTCCTTTCCATACTTAGCCAATTTTATGGCCGCGGTTGTCGGGTTGGCGCTTTTGAACTCCACTTCTTCTTGTTCCATGATATAAATCTTGTACTCAAAATTTCCATGATCTACAATTCCATCGCGGACTCCTCGAACTCGCAAGATTCACTCTACCACAGTTAAAAAATGTTTCAAAGAATTTGTTGCTGCCTTAAACATGTCATTAATGACCATCCTCGTTTCTGTGGTACACATTTTGCATTCAAGTCCCAAAACATACAATTTAACCTTCGGTAAGTCACGTCTCCTAGGGAACCATTGTCGCCCTGATTTTGAGGCCCGTTCAATGACTTTCCATACTTCCCCATTTCATGGAATCTCTTTCGTGGTTTCTCAGGTTGGCGGGTTCACAAAATCTCCAATTGTTAGGCACTACTTACTATGCTGACCAAGGTTTACTGCCAATAGTTCATCATGCAACATCCCTATTGACCGCCATTAAAAAGAAAAAGCATAGACGAGACAATGAAATTTAATTAAAAGTCTGCCCAATCGTTTCTCTATTCCATATTTAGCCACTTTTTTTTCGATTGCGGGTTCCTGGATAAGTGGGCTCACGTTTGCACTTCCATTTTTTCGTGTCCTGCAAACATTGCCCGAACTTCCATGATATACAAATTTCCCTCTGAACTATCCTATCATACCCTCTTCGGTGTTACGTGTAGTGCACTCAAAAAGTTTTGAGACATACAATTTGACCCTCGTGCCCTCACCTTAAACAATTGTACCTTGTAACCCTATTTTGAAGCTTCTTTTTCTCGTCCCTGCGGCCTCCGTACTTCTTTCTTAATATGCAATTAGAAACCTTTCATGCTAACAACTCACCATGCAGGAACTGTCAACATTGTCATTAATGAGCGAAACACTTGAGAAAATCTCCCATTATTACGCATTAAACCAAGATCTGCGGAGAGTTATATTGTCCCTTCCGATTGTTCATCTCAAACATGGGTCGTCGCGTTGGCCCGTTCAATAAATCGACAATGCTTAATCGCTCATTGTTGTATCCACCATGTTCGCACTTATATGTATGCAATTACTAGTCTTTAATGTTAATAGTGCATCATGCAACAACCGTCGAAATTGTCATTAATGAGCGAAAGTCTCGAGGAGATCTCCCATTCACACACATTGAACCAAGATTTGTGCAGCATTATATTATCCCTTCCAACTTTTCATTTCATTCATCGTCTGGAGAAAACAAACGTTCTTGTAAACTTATGGCAGCAGGTCGACAACAGTTTTGTGGAGATACAGTAAATATCTTCAGACATCAGGACCAGAACCTCCGGTGGTCCAGGGCATACTTTTACTATTCATCCCATTCTGCCCAGAACGAAGTGATTTGGACCTCTGGAATTGCTCGTGTAGGCTACGTCCCTGAGGTTTTTGACTATAAGGAGGTGGTCTCTTGGTGCGTCGAAAAATATATTCCAAGCCAAAGAATCATTCCACTGCGCGACCATTCTTATGTTTCTTTGTCACCTCAGGTCTTATGCAAGATGTTAAAATTGTTGTAGCCAACATTGACCTTCAGAGGACAAGACTGCAAATAGTTCCTAGAAAAATATGGTAACGGGTTGGACATCTTAGTCGAGTTCCTCGAAGATCTGACAGCAGTTCCTGAAGATATCACAAAGTTGTAGGTAAGTTTCTTTATAAATCTATTCTGGGAAATTGCTTGGTTGTTTACAAGAATAACAAGACAGGCATCCACGATAAGCATTTCCCATATAATTATTTATATTTTGTACTTCACAGTCAAGGAACAATTCATTTTCGATTGGGGGAAGCTAATTTCCATTCAAATCTGTTCCTAGTTGTTACGATTCAAAGAATCAAATAAATTTTATATGTCATCCTACTTGATTTTCACAATAGTGCATTGTTGTCTGTTTCCAAAATTGTTTCTTTTCAAGAAAATAAACTGTGGATTCGACTCAGTGACATTTTGGTACCGGGCCTTGTGGAGGCACAAGGCCTCCCATTGTTTTTATGAAGTTTTTAATGACTTTGTCTTAGTTTTCAAATATTTATTGTTAGGGAAGGATGCTCTGTGGATGTCTGGCTAGGAAACCAAGTTTTTGAACAGGAAGGGCACATTTGAACAAAATGAAAATGAAAGTGTATTAATGGTCTTTGGCTCCAAGGAAAATCCTGCTTTCCTTCCATGCCACATCACATACAATATGTTTGTTGCAGAAATAGCAAGGCAATACAACCACTGGTTTCATTTTTTCCATGACAAGAAAAAAAAATAGTTCATTCCTTTTCCCTGGAAAGTCAAGGACTTCGTGTGCAAAAACATCAACAAGATTGACGAATTTGCCGGTCATTTCAATAAATTGAACCTAACATATGCTGAAAGGATAAAAGGGTTCAACTCTAATGGGATTTTTCGAGAACATTTACTGGCAGTTGGATTTAGAAGCTCTTTTATCCATAGATGCCTGACCCAAGACAAAGATAATCATGACACAAATCCTGCTTTTGGCGATTGCGACGTAGAGACATTTTAAAGCGCGACTGAATTATATAGACAACAAGGAAACGTATCTAGTGAGAAGAGTGTCGAGTCCTTCGCCATCACTTCTAAGAGCACGACATCATGGAGCATCGCTTCAACAACCCACCCAAGTAAGAAAGAAACCCATAAATCTTCAAACGGAGGAGGAGATAAGAACCCTCCCTGCATAAAAATTGATAGTTCTCACAAAATTCCACTGACGAAGAAGAGAAAGAATAATGCAGGTGTTGATACTGAGAGGGGGGGTGAATCAGTATCAAGTACAATTTAAAACCTTTTTCAACTTATACTTAAACCATTCAACTATATCCAATGAGAAATGAACAATAGTATAAGAGTT
>JZKD02S1788036.1:222180-254535 GCA_000966675.3 Picea glauca | reverse complement strand
CAACTTCTTGCATTTAATCTAGAAGAGCATTAATCCACAACTAAATTTTTATCTTACTATTACTATTGTCATTGCACCTAAGTAATGCTATATTTACATAATCATGTATAACTTGCGCAGTAACAATTGATAATACAAGTGTCACAGTTAATCAAATTGTGTCAGACTTACAATTGCTACATACATCTTGGAAAAAATATTGCTTGAAAGAAAATCACATATACCCTTAATTCCAAATTGCAAATGTTAAGAAATCGTTTACAAGGAATCTCACTCAGAAGAATAAATTACATTTTACAAAGAACCCTTGACAAACATTAGATAAAATAAGGCCATCTGCAAGTGATTCAAATAAAGATAAATAATTTTACACTGCACAGTTCAAAATCACTCAAAGATATCTAATTCTTACATTCTCCTAGGCATTGCACTTGCCTTCTGCAATTTGTGGGTTAATTGCATTGATCCTTCAAATATGAAATTGAGAGGGTTGCGTGAGATATAGTGACCTGTATTTCCTGCAAACAAAACTGACGCAACAAAAGAGACGTTAGTAAATTTTCAGCAGGAGTTCTCCCCGGTATGTGCGTTACATCTATACATCGTGATGATTGACATGATATAAACACGGTTCCAATGAAAACGATCAAACCTCCTTTTTACAAATTTACAAATTTGAACTAAACATTTGCTATCAAGATCCTTTAAAAAGGATGAAGTTGAACTAAACATTTGCCTTTTTACAAATTTGAACTAAACATTCCTTTAAAAAGGATGAAGTTGATTTGCTATCAAGATCCTTTAAAAAGGATGAAGTTGATTCCTTTAAAAAGGTTCAAATCGAGGTGCTATCAAGATCCTTATTAATATTGGCTTGGATTGTCATGTTTACTAAAGCCACTCAACCTACACTAGAGCTTGTAATTGGATTTAGATCATGTAGATTCGATTTAAAAAAAATCAATTCTTATCATTATCATTCAAGTTCAACTTGTATAATAACTTAAAATAGCTCACATTCATTTCTTATGATGAATTTTATCTTTATACTCTCTATCACCCATCAAATCCTCCTATGGACCTTGTAGCACATTATCAAAATCACATATGTTTTTATTTTCAAGTTAACATTTAACAATTGTATGTTGATGATAATGCTAGTATAGGTTTAGTACCATGACTTTGAATAAGGGGAAAAGGTTGAAAATGAGGAGATTGAGGAATCCATTATGCTAGAACTTAACCTAGTGTACAACGACATTGATCCTAACATTGACATCCCATATGGTTGGACCTCCACTTTGCATTTAAATGGTATCGTCCCATTGCCCATACTTTTAATGATTATATTTAAAGTATATATATCACAGGAAAGGGTTATTAATTACTTCTTTACAAGCTCCCGTCCAACCGCCCATTGAAAATTGAGATACCATGGCTACGACGAGGATTTTACCAGGGAACAGGGTTGATCAAGAAACACCAAAATTTATCACCTACTTTTGTTTAATCAGGGAACATGCCTGACTCGTTCAAATGCATTTTAAACTACGAGCATTGGAGATCTGCCAGGAAGGAAGGAATAAGTAACAGTGCAAAGTAAAGCAATAAATATGCTTGGATGGGGAATTTCCCAGGAAAGAGACTTGGGTGGTAATTTACCAAGAAACAGGCTTAACTGAGAAACACCAAAATTGTTCACGTACTTTTCATTGACCAGGGAACAAGCCTGGCCTGTTCAAATGAATGTTAAACTACGAGTGATGGATATCTGCCAGGAAGGAAGAACATGATTGACCCATTTACATGCATATCAAGATACGACTGGGACTATCCACCATGCAGTAGCCCAATCATTGGTGGATTGCTACATGGTGTAATCATGTGGAACCCTCAATATGTGCCACGCATGCATACTCATATGGATGCCATCGACCAGATTTCCAATGAATTGGTCCAGAGAGTTAGTGTACATCGAATTAATGTGGTTGCACTAACATGACAAGACCTCTCGTAAACGATCAACAACCACCACCAACTTGTTGTAATTGAAATTTCAAAATTTAAAATTCAAAATATCGCATGTTCCATTGGAAAGAACGTTGCAATGAAATATGGAGTTCGTTCGACCTAATACAATCATTTTTGAGTGAAAATTCGAATCAGAGCAGTGGGGAGAGCGTTGGGAGTTTTTCTGATATTCATGGCAGCATTATACATTTGCTTCCAAGGTAATAACAACAATTATACGATGTAATTGCATATATTTATGTTAGTTTATGATGTAGTAGTCGTGAACATTGATTTGAGTTGAGTTATAAGATGTGCCTCTGAACATTGTTAATGTATGAATATTTTTTTATTTGTGATCCTTATAGGTGTAGGAAATGAGTGCATGTTCACTGCTTGGGCAAAAGAGAATCCCTACGGCAGAGGGAAACAACTGGAGAGAGGGAAGTCGTGGATGGTTCAAGGACTCGCTAGACCAACAGGCAGGTTTTGGGGGCGAATGGGATGTTCCTTCGATGGTAGTGGCAGAGGCAGTTACAAAACTGGGGACTATGGAGGTCTACTAAACTATCAAGGATTGGGAAATGTCCCTGTGACTCTTGCCGAGTTTTTTTGTCAATCAATTCCTACCACAGAGATGGCAAACTGGAGTAAGAGGTTTCCTGAGGCTGTTTAATGGGTGCGCTGAGATTTCCATCCGCATGTGCCTAGGGCTGTGGGAAGAGCCTAATCAACACCACATCCTATTCTAATGGTACAAGAAGAAACTTTCCTATTCATTAGCAGCGACAAACGTCTGGTGAAACGAGGTGTGTGCCTACTATGGTAAATCAAATTTATTATCTTATTGATTCTTGCCAGAGGAATTTCGAGTCAATCTCTTGCAAGGAAGATTCATTGCTTGGACATCCTAGTATTGTGTGGTATGGAGACGAGGGTACACCAATACACCATTGATCGTGTTCATCCATGAAGGAGAGTGGACTTGTTAGACCATGCAACTAAAGATCCAAGCCGAGATGATGGAACATAACGGTGATATAAAATATGGTGGAGATTTATGGAGTGTCAAATTTGTGTTCTTGGCAACATAAACTAAGATAATTGGTTTTTTGTTGTTCGGATTGACCTAGTCAATATAGGTGACCTGCACATTTATTTTCCCATGGATCGGGTAATGTTCCAAACATTCCAAGGCTCTGCGAAGAGCTACTTCCCTCCCTAGATGTTGAGTAAATATTGTATCTTAGCTTGGCTGCAATTCTTGTGTATACATGAATCCTACATTGCAAAGTCATATCCTCTTATATGACCTCTTATTCTCAAGTGTGTTTATGTTGTTCAGTTGCAAGATCATTTTGTGCATGCCATGTCATTGAACCAAATGATTCACAAGTCCAAGTAATATGTGTTGAAATTATATATTGTAGTTACTCTCGATGAGTAAGTTCAAGTAATATGTGTTGAAATTATATATTGTAATTACTCTCAATGAGTAAAACACCCAATCACCTGTTCTTTTGGGCAATCTCTTCTCTATGAGGTAAAATTGTAAACTTTATATCTTTATATTGTAATTTCTCTCTTTATATCTTTCTACCTACCTTTCCCTCTATCTCCCCCCTTCTTCTCATACTCAGTCTCACTCTCTCTCTAAAAATGGTCGGCTTATGTATATGTGCATATACAGAAGCCGACCAATTTTGTATTTGCGCATATACAGAAGCCTATTGATATTATGGTAGCTGCGGGAGGTATTAACCTCTACGTGTAACCCTAAAAAGAATAGAATATTTCGGGAAGCAAGAAGAAATCCTAAAGCATTGGACATAACCCTAGAAGACAAGTCGACTAAAGGAAATAATTAATATTGAGTTTTTAGTCTCCAGAATGAGAAGTCGGCCCAGAAAGATAAAGAGAAGCAATATAAATAAAGGGCGCCAGAGTTATTTTGTGACACACATCTCACAATGGCAGAAATGTAAGAGTGCACACTGCAGAAACTGAGTAAGTGCGCAAGTCTAGATAGTAGCTACAGCTGTAGCTACTACAACCTATATTCTTAGTTTAGGCTTGGACTTTCTATTGGTTATGGTTTGGAATTTCTTCCATGTGTGCTAGCTCTAGAGATAGGTATGCTAGATTGATTGGATATTAGGCCTAGGGTTTTCTTCCAGAATCATTCTCTGTCAAGGTTAAGGTGCTCGGGGGTGGCTTCGGCCTATGGTTGGGTGACAATTTTGTTATATTATCTACGGTTAAACGAGCACATCTATTATTTCTAACAGGTTATGGGTCCACACTATCTTCGGACAGTCTAACCATTGGAAGATAGATTGGGAGGATTTGCTTAGTTAAAGTTGCAGTTGCAGTCAGTTTTTGTTGTGATGCAGGAGTATCATAAGAAAGCCATCCAAGAAAGCGCAAAAACGGGGGACAACTGGAAATGCACCAGCACACATTTTGAGAATATTTTGAATTTGAAGGATAAAACATTAATGTAATATCTAGGAGGATATTTTTTATTTTATGATTTGGAGATTGTAACACAGATATTGAGCGTAGCTCTCATCTGTCGGCCATAAGCATTTAATGTAATGAATATAGAGTAGTTTTTGTCTTTAATTTCAATTAGATAGTTAGAGCTGTAGGAGGGAAAACTCTACAAAGCTCCCTCACATGTATTGTATTGAGATCATTATTCTCATTGTAATTTGTAAGTTGTAGAGTAAGAGAGCATAGGAGAATAGTGAAGAATAGAGTTGTAGGAGTTGTATGAGCAGATAATTGTTGTCATAGGACCCATGTACAGATGCATTTGGATTAATATATGAGAAAGATTTGATCCAACTTCATGGTGTCTTTGAATTCCGTTTCCATCTATTGAATGGTATGTTTACAATTAATTTTCAGTCTCTCTTATGCATTTGTTTCAATGTTGTGTGTATGTATGCTCATGAATTCATGTTGAAGGTATGAACTCTATGAGAGGGGAAATATAAGTTTCAATTGTTTCTCTTCCTGTGAATTTTTTCAAGGAGTGCAATGGAAATCCACAAAGAGTGCATTGACAAGGTTTTGAGTATTACCTTAGAAGAAGCTCAGGAGAGATATTGTTGTTCTTGTACCAGCAGAGGTGCAAGTAGGCCAGTTTGAAGTCTTATAATTTTCCAACCCAACAAGTGGTTAAATGATTTCTGTCGTAAGGAGTGCACAGAGTATCGAAGTTCAGATAACTAGAGATTATCGTGAGTGCTGCAAGGAGTGCGCGCAAAGAATCCTTGGAAACTCTAGAGTTTGCAACAGAAGCCAAGCTCAGAAGGAATAGATACTTCGAGGAATTCAAAGAAAAGTAGAAGGACGAAGTCACCTCACAGAGGTTGGCCCAGGAGAATCAACATCAAGCCTGTTGGCTTGAAATCACTGCAACCCTGAGAAGAACAGTTGACATTCTCAGAGGGAGAATCACTGACGTTCCGTGGACCATTTGATCTCACATACCGACAGAAGTGTTAAGGACAGATTCCTTAAGAATTCAAAAGTTCAGGAGGGAGAAAAGTCATCAGATCTGGATCAACGGGAATCATTGATCTAGTTTTTGAATTTCGGTGTTTCGGAATTCAGGGGTGTGGAGAAGATTGTGATGAGAAGGCAAGAATTGTGAAATTCTGATTCGCGAATTCTTGATAGAATCTGGACCGTCATATCGTGGAAAGGTTTGGACCCTCGATCAACAGCCAAGGAGTTGCGATTTCGGACTTCGGGGAAAAGGGGAGCGTTGTGTCGTGAATCCCCGAGTCGCAAAATGTCGATGCATTTGGAGGTGGACCCTAAGATCTAATTGAAGTCACATGGTTGTGGTAGAGGGTCACATCAAGAGAGTTTAAGGGAGGAGCTAAAGATTCGTTATCCCTTTTTGGGGTTCAAGAATTGAAGAAGTCAGAGGGACTCACAACAAGGATCGTGAAATCGCGAAATCCAAAACATCCTTTCGGGAAAAGGTAGTGGTCACATTGGTTGGTCACGTGGAAGGAGGTTCACACCGTGTGCTTGTTCACACACGCATAACTTCTAAGAAGGACTTGTGGTTACAAGTGTGAAGATTCGAGCTGGGAATCGAAGAGCCATTTTGGCTCAAGGGGAGATTAAGGACGATCCTTAGACCGGGAGGTCAAGCAGATCCCTACTGAGGTGGGGGTGCTGCGTCATGTGGTATCAGAGCCTAGCTAACAACTTTTGTTTTCTGTAGAAGGATATAGAGGACAATTATGAATTGAATTCTACGTGGACAGATTGAAGCAATGCTGCCAAGAAGACGTCAAGAGAGACCAATGTCCGATCCAGCTATGGAAAGGGAAATGAGAGAAATTCATGCTCGATTAGATTCTATGGAGACAACACAGAGATGAGCTACTGATACTGGTGATTTCAGTGAAGCCAAAAGAGAGAATGAAGCTAGAGCCGAAGATGATGCAAAAGAACATCTATTCAGAGTTATTGCAAGAATAAGGGCCAGAGAAAAAATGGACATCCCGATGTATGAAGGCAATTTATACGTTGAGAAGATGCTAGATTGGTTTAGAGCTCTAGATAATTATTTCGATTATGAAGATATCGAAGAAGATAAGAAAGTAAAACATGTTGTCACTAGACTTAAAGGGCATGCAACACTGTGGTGGGATGAACTACAGGCTGACAGGCGTTGCAAAGGAAAACAAAGAATCAAAATATGGGACAGGATGGTCGCCAAAATGAAGGCCAAGTTTATAACCAGAGATTATCAAATCAATCTGTTTTGAAGAATGCAAAATTTGAGACAAAAAGGGATGACAGTGAAGGAATACATTGAGGAATTTTACCGACTCAATATTAGAGCAGGTCGTCACGAGAGTGATGATGAAAAAGTTGCCAGATACATGAATGGATTGAGATATGAAATTCAATATGAAATAAGCATGGTGACAATTAGAAATGTAGAAGATTCTTATCAGAATGCTTTGAGAGCAGAAGAGAAATTGGCCTGAAAAAAAGGTCAAAGGGGAAAAGGTAGAAGTTAGAGCAGAGGCAAAGCAATTGCCCAGGACAGAGTACAGAAGCCCAAGGATGAGGAGAAGAAACCTCATACTCACCCAAAAAGAGGAGGAAGTTAACAGGGAAGACAATATGCTGATAGAAACACTTTTCCTCGAGTTGGAGGAAGAGGAAGAGGCAGAGTAGGTGAGGTGAAATTTTTTGTCTGTGGAAAGATCAGACATAAATATTTTGAATGTCCTGATAGAAAAAGAGATGGAGGAGGTGAATCTCACATTTCAGAATCGCAAAGGCGAAATGTTGAGGCAGAAGATGCAGAAGGTGGAAGATCCTTAATGATGAGGAAAATTCTCTTGAAGCCAGAGAAGGAGATAGAGAATCCAGTCCAAAGAAATAGTTTATTTAGAACTGCTTGCAAGACCAAGGATAGGGTATGCAAGCTAATTGTGGACAACAGAAGCATAGATAAATTAGTATCCATAGAAATGGTGGAGAAGCTGGAATTGGAGACTGTTGCACATCCGAGCCCATACAGAGTCTCGTGGTTGTAAAAAGGACATCAGGTAACTGTCACTAAACAATGTTTAGTTGAGTTTAAGATAGGGGGATACAAAGATGAGATATTATGTTATGTTATACCCATGGACGCCTATCATCTTTCGTTGGAGAGGCCTTGGAAATATGACATAAATGTTGTTCATGATGAGAGAAGGAAGACATACACCTTGGAAAAGAATGGTAGAAAGCATATGTTGTTGTCGATTGAAGACAAGAAGGTGAAAGAGGAAACAAGCAATACTATACTTCTCATGAGTGGGAAGGAACTTCTATATGAAGTCAAGAAAGAGGAATACATGCAGTTTGTTGTGGTAAGGAAACCTAGAGTCATATTGACTAGTACTTCTATGAATGACCTACCTGAAGAAATTCAGGAACTGCTGGAGAATTTCGATGATATAGTGGTGGACGATTTACCTTGTTTGTTGCCTCCCATCATAAGTATAAGCCATCATATTGACCTTATACCAGGGGTAAGTTTACCAAACAAATCAACGTACTGATTAACGCCACAGGATAATGAAGAGGTTAAGAAGCAAGTCCAAGATTTGATGGACAAGGGATTGATTAGAGAAAGCTTGAGTCCATGCGTTGTACCAATAGGTCTAAGTCCAATAAAAAATGGTGGATGGAGGATGTGTACATACTTGAGAGATATAAACAAAATCACCATCAGGTATAGATTTCCTTTACCAAGGATGGATGACTTAATGGATTGCTCGAGTGGAGCAAAGTTTTTTTCAAAAATTGATTTGAAAAGAGTATATCATCAAATTATAATGAGGGAAGGTGATGAATGGAAGACATCATTCAAAATGAATGAAGGATTATATGAATGGCTTGTCATGTCGTTTAGTTTGACGAATGCGCCAAGTACTTTTATGAGGTTGATGAATGAAGTCTTGAAAGATTTCATTGGTAAGTTTGTAATTGTGTATCTTGATGATTTACTAATTTTCAGTAAAACTAAGGGAGAGCACTTGAGACACCTAACTGTAGTGATGATAAGGTTGCAACAAGAGAAGTTGCTGATAAATTTGAAGAAGTCATCTTTCATGAAGAAAGAACTCATTTATTTGGGTTTCATAATCTCTTTGAATGAGTTAAAGATGGATCCCGAGAAAGTAAAGGCAATCAGGGATTGGCCATCACCAAAGAATATCTTTGAAGCCAGAAGCTTCCATGGATTAGCAGTTTTTACCGGAAATTCATCAAGAATTTTAGTGGAATTTTTGCACCAATGATGGACATAGTCAAGAAAAGACATAAATATTTTCATTGGACAGAGGAAGCAGAGAAAAGTTTCAAGTTGTTAAAGGAGAATATAACTTGACAACCAGTGGGTTCTACCATATTTCAGTAAAACCGTTCAAGTGAGATGTGATGTAAGTGGGTTTGCGATTGGATCAGTCTTAAGCCAAGACAATAGGCCAGTTGCATACTTCATTGAGAAGCTGAATGAGACTAAGATGAAATATTCTATGTATGATAAGGAGTTTTATGCATTCATACAAGCTTTGAAGAAATGGAGGCATTACTTGGTTCTGAAAGAGTTTGTCTTGTATAGCGACAATCATGCTTTACAATTCATAACCAAACAAGAGAAATTAAACCAGAAACATGCAAAATGGGTTGAATTTATGAAAAACTTTACTTTTTTTTATAAAGCACATTTCTGGAACTGCTAACAAGGTTGTTGATGCATTGAGCAGGAAATGTTTGATTCTGCAGGAGTTTCGTGTGAAGACCTTAGGTTTTGATAGCCTAAAGGACATGTACAGAGATGATTCAGATTTCAGGGATGCTTATGAAGCATGCGAGAATCTCGTTTTAAGAGACATAATCCCGTGGATTGAATATATGGTTCAGGATGGATTGTTATTTAGAGGAAATCAATTGTGTATTCCGAAGATTTCTATGAGAGAGAATATTCTAAAGGAAAAACATAGTGGAGGGTTGGATGGACATTTCGGCCATGATAAAACATTTGCGCAACTGAACAATCTATATTAATGGCCAGGGATGAGGACAGATGTCAAGAAATTTGTCAACAAATGTAGAATTTGGTAGCATGCAAAAGGGAAAAGTCAGAATACAGGATTGTATCAACCATTGCCAGTACCAGAGAGGCCATGGGATGTGGTAAGAATGGATTTTGTGTTAGGACTGCCGAGGACATAAAGAGGTTGTGATTCCATGTTCGTGGTAGTTGACAGGTTTTAAAAAATGGCATATTTCATTGCATGTCGAAAAACTAGTGATGCAACACGCATTGCAAATCTATTTTTTAAAGAAGTTGTTTGACTTCATGGTTTACCCAAGAGTATTGTTTCAGACTGGGATAACAAATTTATTGGTCATTTTTGGAGGACACTATGGAAGTTGGGGATGGATTTGTCTTTTAGCTCATCATATCACCCTCAGACGGATGGACAGACTAAGGTAGTGAATCGAAGTTTAGGAGATTTGTTGAGGAGTTTAGTAGCTGAGCATCAAAGTCAGTGGGATCACATTCTTCCACAAGCGAAATTTGCATATAATGACTCACCTAATAGAAGCACAGGACAAATCCCATTCCTGATAATGTATGGAATGCAACCGAGAGGAGTATCTGAGTTGAGGTACTTAGAGCAAAGTGAGTTCAAAAGTGTTGGGGCAGAAGATTTTGTAGCAGAGATGCAGGAGCTCCACAGTAAGATAAAAGAGAGGTTACAATATTCTAACCAGGAATACAAGCGCAGAGAAGATCAACACAGAAGAGAGATTTAGTTTGAATTAGGATATTTAGTCTTAGTGCATCTGAAAAAAGAAAGATTCCCAAGGGGAACATACAATAAGCTGAAGATGAAAAAGATAGGGTTGTGTAAAATCTTGAGAAAATTTGAGGCAAATTCTTATGAGATAGAATTGTTGGATGGAGTTGGGATATCACCCATCTTCAATGTAGCATATCTGTATCCTTAGAGAGCAGATGAAATAGAGGGATCATAGGATCAGAAGGAAGTTCAGTGGGTCAAACAGGTGCCGGTAGCTGAAATTTCACAAATGGAAAAGATAATTGATCAGAGAGTTAGCAAGAAGACCCAAAGGAAGAGATATTTTGAGTATTTGATAAAATGGAAGGGACACCTAATTGAATATGCCAGTTGGCAAAGCGAAATGGAGATCCAGAAACATGAACAGATGGTGCAAGAGCTCATGAACAAGAGTCCATGAATTTTTCAGCCAAGGGAGTATGATGCAAGAGCATCCTAAGCACGCCAGCCAAGAAAGAACAAAAGCGGGGGACAACTAGAAATGCAACAACACACATTTTGAGAATTTTTTGAATTTGAAGGATAAAAAATTAATGTAATATCTGGGAGGATATTTTTTCTTTTATGATTTGGATATTGTAATGCAGATCTTGAGCGTAGCTCTCATCTGCCAGCCATAAGAATTTAATGTAATGAATGTAGAGTAGTTGTTGTCTTTAATTTCGATTAGATAGTTAGAGCTGTAGGAGGGAAAACTCTAGAAAGATCCCTCGCATGTATTGTATTGAGATCATTATTCTGATTGTAATTTGTAAGTTGTAGAGTAAGAGAGCATAGGAGAATAGAGAAGAACAGAGTTGTAGGATTTATGTGAGCAAATAGTTGTTGCTATAGGACCCATGTACAGATGCATTTGGATTAATATATGAGAAATATTTGATCTGAATTCATGGTATCTTTGAATTCTGTTTGCATCTATTGAATGGTATGTTTACAATTAATTTTCAGTCTTAATTATGCATTTGTTTCAATGTTGTGTGTATGTATGCTTGTGAATTCATGTTGAAGGTATGAAATCTATGAGAGGGGAAATATAAGTTTCAATTGTTTCTCTTCCAGAGAATTCCTGCAAGGAGTGCAGTGGAAGTCCGCAAAGAGTGCGTTGATGAGGTTCTAAGTATTACCTCAGAAGAAGCTCAGAAGATATATCGTTGTTCTTGTACTAGCAGAGGTGCAAGCAGGCTAGTTTGAAGTCTTATACATTTCCAACCCAGCAAGTGGTTGAAGGATTTTTGTCGCAAGGAGTGCACAGAGTATCGAAGTTCAGATAACTAGAGGTTATCGTGAGTGTCGCAAGGAGTGCATGCAAAGAATCCTTGGAAACTCTAGAGTTTGCAGCAGAGGCCAAGCTCAAAAGGAATAGAGACTTCGAGGAATTCAAAGAAAAGCATAAGGAAGAAGTCACCTCAAAGAGGTTGGCCCAAGATAATCGATGCTAAGCCTTTTGGATTGAAATCACTGCAACCCTGAGATGAACGGTTGACATTATCGGAGGGAGAATCATCGACATTTCGTGGATCTTTGATCTCATAGATTGACAAAAGTGTTAAGAAGGGATTCCTTAAGTGTTCGGAAGTTCAGGAGGGAGAACAACTGTCAGATCTGGATCAACGAGAATCATTGATCTAGTGTTTGAATTTCAGCATTTCGGAATTCAGGGATGTGGAGAAGATTGTGACGAGAAGGCAAGAATCGCGAAATTCCGATTCACAAAATCTCGATAGAATCTGGACTGTCAGATCATGGAAAGGTATGTATCGTCGATCAACATCCAAGGAGTCACAAGTTCAGACTTTGGGGAAAAGAGGAGCATTGTGTCATGAATCCCTGAGTCTCGAAATGCCGATGCGTTCGGAGGTGGACCCTAGGATCTAACTAAGGTCACATGGTTGTGGCAAAGGGTCACATCAGGAGAGTTTAAGGGAAGAGCTAAAGATATATTATCCCTTTTTGAGGTTCGGGAATTGAAGAAGTCAGAGGGACTCACAACAGGGATCGCGAAGTCGCGAAACCAAAAACATCCTTTCAGGAAAAGGTAGTGGTCACATTGGTTGGTCACATGGAAGGAGGTTCGCGTCTTGTTCTTGTTCGCACATGCGTAACTTTTAAGGACTTGTGGTTACAAGTGTGAAGATTCCAACTGGGAATTGAAGAGCCATTTCAGCTCAAGGAGAGATTAAGAACGATCCTTAGACCGGGAGGTCAAGCAGATCCCTGCTGAGGTGGGGGTGTTGCGTCATGCTGCAACAATGAAACCCTAATCCTCTTGTTGATGCACCTTAAGTGAAGATATTGACCTATTTTCTGGATATCCTAGTGCACACTAACCCAATGCACCTCTTGGTACTCTCAGCAAGCTAAGACACCAAGTTTGATTTTTTGGTCAAAGTCAAAGGTTGACCAAAGTCAAAACAGTCATGACTTACTCTATGAAGTCAGAAAACAAGTTAGAAGGGGCTTCCAAATTCAGAGCATGGAAGACAAGGATTGACCTCATCCTTTCCAAGAATAAAGTGTTGGATATCGTGAAAGGAAAGATTGTGGAACCGTAGTTTGAAGAAGGAAAAGAGAAGGAACCTGAGAACGTTGCAATTTTGGAGAAGTTTAAGGACAGTGATAACAATGCCATGAGTATCATAGTGGACTCTATAAAAGACCACTTGATAACCTACATCTCTCATATTGACTCATCTACGAAGATGTACGATGCCCTAACTAATCTCTTCTCAGTCAGAAACATTGGACAAGTAATGACTCTGAATAATGAGCTTCGTGACATGAAAATGAATGATGATGAAATCACAACATCATACTTTGTCAGATCCTCTCAATTAAGAGATCAACTACAAGCTATTGAAGATAAGATAAGATAGTTTATGTACATATCTTGCATATCTATTTCTTAGAAGATAATATGTTCAAGTGAAGCAATACCTATGGAATAATAACAAGATAAGGATTTCTATCATGATGACTAAAAGTCAAGAAATACACATGAAAAGATGAAGTACATTGACAATCCTTGATAACAATTTCTATGGAAGCTATTACATAAATAACAACTGCAAGATAAGTTGAAATCAGAATCAAACTTGAAGAAACTCAGAAGAAGTAAAAACAGAAAGAAGTCAGCAATCAAGAGGAAATTAGAAAAATAATTGTGACACTTTGCAGAAGGCAATAAGGATGTAGACGGAAGCGTGGAATCTCTTAGATGTAGGGGGTTGATTATATAATCCTAAATGATATGATCCATTGAGGATTATGAAGTATCTGTCCATGTTCCAATTGAAAGTAGTAGCCATGATAAACAATATGTGTTCAATTTGACTCTAGAAGAAGTCTTCTTTGAAAATAAGCCTTAAAGTATCCTCATTTGTCCATCTACATCCATGATCCTATGATGAAAGGAAGAAGTTGGAATATTCAGGGCATGGAATCTATAGAAGACTCCATGGACCCAAGAGCTAAAGTGAAACATGAGGAAGAACATGAAGATTCCAAGAAAGAAAGAAAAACAATCGGTTATTATACTGAGAATCACAAGACTACCAACTTGGTTTGAACCCACTAGAAGAAATCAAGAAGAAGTAATGGAAGATATGATGAAGAACAATATTTGTAAGAAATTGTGAAAAAGGATTATGAATGGAAGCATTGCGAGATTCAGAACTAGAGGTTCTTCCAGAAGGAGGAGAAGACTATAATAACAACTTGTTCCTATAAACTAGATATACCTCTATCTGAGATATTATATCTCTTGCAGAATCCATGGATTGAAGTTTACATCAGTTGGTTGTAAAATATTGTTCTTCCCAATAAGAGCATTTAAGGAAGAAGCTTATGTAAAGCGATCTCAAGTTTTTGAGGTATACTAGAAAGAGACTCATGTATGCAGATATAAGAAGACTTTGTATGGATTCAAACAACTTGATGAAGAGTATCTCATATACAACAGAAGCACGGTGAAAACTTTCTATGACAGAGACAATGTATCAGAATAGTTACTAAGAAGTCTGGGATGATGGATTCCTAATCCATAGAAAAATCTTATGATGACAGAAGAAGTGCTACTTGGATATGTTTCAGTTTGAGCCTTACCATGATGTCATGAGCTAGCAAGAAACAAAAGTGTTGAATTAGACCATGATATACATTGTAATGATCAGAGCTACATGAAGCCTTCAAAGAAAACAAATGTTCCATAACAGACCAAAGTACATTGAGATCAAGCATTACATTCTCCGTGATGAAGTCCAGAAAAGAGAAGTGGCTCTCCAATATATCTCCACATATGAGTAGATAAAAGATACTTTGGTAAAACCTCTGTCCAAGATGAAAAGTTTGCAAGATGGAGCTCGTGGAGATGACTTCCTTATTGAAAAAGGAAGAGATTACTCCTAGGTTGGGAGGGAGCACTGATGTGTTATTGATTTATGGACAGTCATTTTTCATTTCAAAAAATGGTCCTGGATGAGCAGTTCCATTCCAGTTCGAAAAGTGGTTTGAGATTTCTGACGGACAAGCATTTTCCAACTCGGAAAATGGTCTAGATCAGACAATCATTTTCATAATGAAAATGGTTCGATAGATTGTTGGTGTACCATAGACAATGATTCCCCTTGTGGCCAGTGTGGGGGAATAGTCTAGGACAATCATTCTTCTTGGAAGTCACTCTCGGCAGTGGTCAAGTAGAATGGTTCACCTCGCCAAACAATCATTCTTTTGAAGTTCACAGTTGTGAGTAGTTTCGAAGAATGGTCCATTTTGGAGGTTAGTGTAGGACAATCATTTCCTTAGGAAATGGTCTGGACAATCATTCCCTAGGGAAAAATCATTCTCTTCAGGTTGCACTATGTTTAGTTCCAAAGGAATGGCCCAATTAGGTGAATGGTCTAGGTTCAACAATTAGGGACATACATTCCCTAGGGTAGTCTCATTCTCTCCAGGTTGCACTATGACTAGTGGCGAAGGAATGGCCCAATTAGGTGAATGGTCCAGGCTCATAAATCAGGGAAAATTATTCTTCTATGCTTGAGAAGAATAGTCCAGATAGCCCATGGTTGATATTTTACTTTATGAGGGCAAATGCTCTTCCATATCTCATAGATATGAGTGGAAGAATGTCCCAAATAACTCAGTTTATATCATGATATTTTTTCTGTGTAGGTTGATATCAGATGATATGATTTCTATGGAGATTGTATGTCTTTGGACAATAGATGTATGCTACTATGGTGGATGTGTTCCATTGGTTGTGACTATGTGTCACTAATTAAGTAGCCGTGTGCTACTTGGTGTGGTAGTGTACCACTGGATAGTAGTTGTGTAATACTATGGATAGACACAATTGTATTCTATTGAATGAGATTGTTTTGATTGCCATGTAGACTATCAATAGTGTTGAAAATGATTATCAGCTAGATGGATAGTCAGAGTGCTAGTGGACAGACATTCTCTAGGTGGAAAATGGTCCATGACATTTATTCTTCTAGGACATATGTCTATATAATAAGAATATTTCTTGTACCCCATGGCATGGCTTCCATCATATGTTGAAATAATTATTCTTCTAGGACATATGTCTAGATTAGAAACATGGTTCTTGCATCACTCTGTGGAGTGAGTGACTTATACAGTATCATGCCTGATTAATCAGATGGAGTATGGCTTCGAGAGATGGTATAGTTGATGCTATCATATGATATTGATAATGCTAAAGGTGCTCGTGATCTAATCATGAGATAGCCTATATGGCTATGATGATGCTACCGATTGAATGGTATGTTTGTGCTCAAGACCATTTGTTTCAATACTTACCTATCTAGGAGGGAGTGTTGATATTATGGTAGCTGCAGGAGGTATTAACCTCCACGTATAACCCTGACAAGAATAAAATATTATGGGAAGCAAGAAGACACCCTAAAGAATTGGACATAACCCTAAAAGACAAGTCGGCTAAAGGAAATACCTAATATTGATTTTTTAGTCTCTAGAATGAGAAGTCGGCCAAGAAAGATAAGGAGAAGAAGTATAAATAAAGGGCGCTAGAGTTCATTTGTGACACACATTTCACAATGACAGAAATGTAAGAGTGCGCACTGCAGAAACTGAGTAAGTGCGCAAGTCTGGAGAGTAGCTGCAACTACAACAACTGCAACCTGTATTCTCGGTTTAGGCTTGTAATTTCTATTGGTTATAGTTTGGACTTTCTGCCATGTGTGCTAGCTCTGGAGACATGTATGCTACATTTATTAACTATTAGGCCTAGGGTTTGCTTCCAGAATCAGTCTCTGTCATGTTAAGGTGCTCGGGCGTGGCTTCGGCCTATGGTTGGGTGACAATATTGCTATATTGTCTATGGTTAAACACGAACATCTGTTATTTCTAACAAAACCAACCACTTTCATATATGTTCATATACATAAGTAGTCAACGACTTCCATATATGTGCATATATGGAATTGGTGGACTTTCATATATGTGAATATACATAAGTGGTTGACTTTTGTATATGCGAATATACTGAAGTCGAATGACTATCATATATGCAAATTTATGGAATTCAACCAGATTTCGTATATGCACATATACAGAAACCAACCACTTTCATATATGCACATATGCGGAAGTTGTTGGCTTCCATATATGTGCATATATGGAAGCTAGCCATTAAGGCTTATACAGATGACTTCTATATATGCACATATATGGATGAATTTCATATATGCACATATACAGAAGCCAACCACTTCCATATATGTACATATACGTAAATGTTCGACTTCCGTATATGCACATATATAGAAGGTGGCTTCCATCTATGCACATATACGAAATTTGACCACTGTCGTATGTGTGCATATACAGAAGTCGATCACTTCCATATATGTACATATATGGAAGTTGACATACTTCCGTGTATGCACCTATAAGAAAGTTGGTCACTTCGATATATGTGCATATACAGAAGTGGTCGGGTTCCGTATATGAGCATATATGGATGCTAACCACTTCCGTATATATGCATATATGGAAGGTGGTTTCTATGTATGCACGTATATGGAAGCCAACCACTTCCGTATATGTGCATATACGAAACCCGACCATTTTTGTACATGCGCATTTACAGAAGTCACCATTCATATATGCACATATACAAAATTCGGTCACTTCCGTATATGTGAATATACAAAATCTAACGAATTTCATATATGCCCATATTCGAAAGTCGACCACTTGCATATATGCTCATATACAAAAGCTGGGCACTTGCATGTATGTGAATATACAGAAGTCAACCACTTCCATATATGTGCATATATGGAAGTCGACCAATTTTGTATATGCGAATATACAGAAGTCAACCACTTACGTATATGCACATTTATGGAAGTGGTCGACTTTTGTATATGTGCATATAGGGAAGCCGACTGACTTCCGTATATGCGCATATAAAAAGGTAGGCCATTTCCTATATGCGCATATACAAAATTCAACCACTTCCGTATATGCATATATATGGATGTAATTGACTTTCATATATGTGCATATAGAGAATCCAACCACTTATGTATATGCGCATATATGGAAGGTGGTTTCCATATATGTGTTGACTTTCATATATGCGCATATACATAAGTCAACCGACTTTCGTATATTCACATTTATGGAAGTCAACCAACTTCTGTATATGCACATATACAAAAACCAACGACTTGCATATATGCACATATGCGGAAGTGGTTGGCTTCCGTATATGCGCATATACAGAAGCTAGCCATTAAGGAATATATAGATGACTTCCATATATGCGCATATACAGATGACTTTTGTATATGCACATATACAGAACCTAGCCGCTTCCATATATGCATATATACATAAGTGTTTGACTTTTGTATATGCACATATGCAGAAGGTGGCTTTCATCTATGCACATATACAAAATTTGACCACTGTCGTATGTGTGTATATATGGAAGTTCACCACTTCCATATATGTGCATATATGGAAACTGACATACTTCTATATATGCGCATATACGAAAGTCGACCACTTCCATATATGTGCATATAAAGAAGTGGTCGACTTCTGTATATGAGCATATACAAAAGATGACCACTTTCGTATATACGCATATATGGAAGGTGGATTCTATATATGCACGTATACAAAATCCGATCACTTTTGTATATGTGAATATATAGAATCCGACCATTTCCATATATGCACATATACAAAAGTCACCATTCATATATGCACATATATAGAATCCGGTTACTTCTGTATATGTGAATATACAAAAGTTAACCACTTTCATATATGCTTATATATGAAAGTTGACCACTTTTGTTTATGCACATATACAAAAGCCGACCACTTGCATATATGTGAATATACGGAAGTCGACCACTTCCATATATGTGCATATATAGAACTCAACCACTTTTGTATATGTGAATATATGAAAGTCATCCACTTCCACGCACATATACAAAAGTGGCCTACTTTCGTATATGCACATATAGGGAAGTCGATTGACTTCTGTTGATTAATTGGGTTTGTTGTCATTGATGACAACCCTTGAAGAAAGTCCAGTAGAGAATTATGGTAGAACAAAGGTTTGGTTAATGGACCCAAGTTTGTTTGATGGATAATGGTATGTGTTTTGATATATTTGCAGGTAAAACTATTCTAGATGGATAGTACATGTCATTCCATTTCCGGTGGTATGTGGAACGCCACATAACTCCTCACGGTTAGAGAGTTATGGCCATGTGAAGTTGGAGAACCCTAATGAGTCATCTAGAAGCCCTAAAAGGTCAAAGTAGTCAAAGTGTTTGCAAAGAAGAAATTATTTAAATAATAAAGTGAAGTGATGAGTGTACTATAAGTCAAATAGCATGCAAAAGAAATTATTTAAATAATAAAGTTAATGAAGAACTACCTAAAATAAGGAAAGTGGTTTAAGAGATTTTAGAAGGTAAATAATAAAGTGAAGTGATGAGTTTACTATAAGTCAAAATGGATACAAAATAAATTATTTAAATAGTAAAATTAATGGAGAGATTACTAAGTGGACAAGTGGTTAGAAGTGGGTTAACCCTAAAATAAGGAAAGTGGGTTAAGATGGTTAAAAGGTAACCCTTTGAGGAAGCTACATGAAAGTATAAATAAGAGGCAAGACTCTCTCATTCAAATCACACTTGAATATCTATTTTTTTGAAAGGTTATTTTGGGCAAGTATTATTGATAGAGAAAAGTGCGGTAGAAAAAGTGTGGCAGAAAAAGTACGGCAAAAAAAGTGTGGTAGAAAAATTGCAGTAGAAAAATCACGGCAAAAAAGTGTAGCAGGAAAACTGCAGGAGAAAAATCACGGCAAAAAAAGTGGCAGAAAAATCACAGCAAAAAAATAGCGGCAGAAAAAGTGCAGCAGAAAAATCACGGCAAATTAATGTGGTAGAAAAATCACGGCAACAACATGGTTGGGGTCTATTTATGAGAGATATGACACATCTTGTTTGAGGTATGTTTTGTAAGCTAGGGTTTAGCTCTTAAGATGGTATTGGATGTTCAATATTGTTGCATATATCAAATTTGTTGAGGGATACAATTGGTATTTTGTTGTTGGTATTTGACATATGAGTATTGGTCTTTTGGTTGTGATGTGAGGTTGTGGCACATAGTTTGATGTAAGGGTTTATGGTATTTGGTTTATGGATAGAGTGATGGATTGTTAGATAACTATTGATGGTTATATTGGTGTATGTCTTTGGTATATGGTTGAGGTACATGTTGGGTACATGGTTGAGACAAGTAGTTGATGAGTTGGCACATACATGAGGTGTATAGTTGATGATGTTGGTACATCTTGATGAGTCATAGTTGGTGTGTAGTTGATGCATGATTGATACATATTTGGTGCATGGTTGATGCACTTGTTGATGGTACAGGTTGACGTACATGTTGGTGCATGATTGATGCACTTGTTTATGGTACAGGTTGATTACAGGTTGTTTGGACATGTTATTGTGACAGATTATTTGTACAGGTTTGGTGCATGGTTTATGCATTTTTTTATGGTACAGGTTGATGTATGGTACATGTTGGAACAGGTTATTGGTACAAGTTGTTACAGGTTTATTATAGGTTGATTGGTACAGGTTTACAACAGTATATCTTACAGTGAAAATGTGACACTGGTTCCATCCTTCTACTTCTACGTTAGGGTGGTTGGATGGGGAAAGGATAGGTGGTTGTAGCCACCTTTCGGTTGTATCCATAGAACATAGGGGGTTGTAGCCTCCTTTTGGTTGTAGCCAGAGAATTGGGGAGTTGGAGCTTCCCTTAGGTTGTAGCCTGAGAAACTAGGAGGTTGTAGCGAGAGAATTGTGGAGTTGGAGCTTCCTTCAGGTTGTAGCCTGAGAAACTAGGGGGTTGGAGCCTCCTTCCAGTTGCATCTGGAAAGAAATGGAATTTAGTGCTTCCAATGAGTGTAATTCTTAAAGAAATATAAGAAAAATCATTCTGTGGTTTTCTCCCGCTTTGGGTTTCCATGTAAAAACACTGGCGTACTGTGTATGTGTATGATTGATCATTTGTTAATTGTTTATTTAATCTACAACTATTGGATGATAATGCTACAATGATATAACACTTGCATTTTGTGGTTAAAAAGGATTATTTCCTTATTACTTATTCACCCCCCCTCTCAGTAATCCAACAATTGGTATTAGAGCAGGTTCCTTCATGAAACAATTTAACCACTGGAAGGAGATCATGGATTATTCTAAGAATGGAGTACCACCGTTTAATGGTCAGAATGGTTTAAAGTATGAGCTATGGAGTAGAAGGACTAAAGTATATTTACTGGAACATGGGTATTATATTTGGCTATCAATCATTACAGGATATGATAGTTCAAAAAGGGCAAAGATTGCAGCCAAGAAGGAATTGAAGAAGAATAACAAAATAGCAATGGATTTCATCTAGGAAGGATTATCTAATCCGGTAAGAGAAAGGTTGGTAAATGTTCATCAGCTAAAGAACTTTGGGATACATTACATGACATATATTCTTCACCCATCGCAAATTTAGAAAATGCCAAAGAAGATACAGATACAGATCAAGAAGAATTATGTTCACCATGTCAAACAAATTCAAAGGATGAAGAGTACAGAATCACCAGACGTGTGTTGTTTTGATTTAATTGTGAAAAACACAGACATCTTGAAATAGAATGCCATGAAGGAAATGAGACAGAAAAACTAATTGAAAAGGAAGACAATTGTGAAGCAAAATTGATTAGTGCTTTAGATGAACTAAGAGAAGAAAACAAGTCACTCAAGAAAGAATTGAGGAAACAAAAGGAAAGTGTTCACATTTTTTGAGAAGCTGAACAGGTCATTGAGAACTTAAGAACTCATCTAGAAGAATCCAGAAAGATCGAAGAAAATCTTGAATATCAAAAGAAGTATTTGGAAGCCAACATATAAGCACAGAAGGAAGAAACATAAATGAGAGAGAAGATATTGATAGATCATCTTAAGGAAATAACTAACGATATAAACCAACTTGAGGCAAAGTTTGATCAAGAAGAGAAATGACTTGAAGAAGAAATAATCACATTAAAAATTCAGCTTGAAAAAGAGAAAAGAACATAAGAAGTCATGAAGTCTCAGATAATGAAGAAAGAAGAAGAGGTTGAGAATCTTGAAGAAGAAGTTGTCACATTGAGAATTAAAATCGTCAAGCTCAATAAGAACGTTGAAGAGACAAAAACATCCACATCAGTTATAAAGAATGAAGAGAAGCACTCCGGGTTGATAGAAAAGAAGAATGAATACAATAGAAAGAGTTATGTAGAAGTACTCAAAGGAAGGAATCATGGTCAACCAGAATCTAAGAAAACTATTGAAGATACATCTTCAAGAAGACCATCCATGTTCAAGCCACAAAGAAGCTTCAATCATGATTATGATCAGTCAAGGAAAAAATTCAGAAGGACTACAACACAAAGAAGATCATCCACTCCCAAGTATGCAAATTCTTTTTTGGTCATTGTTTTTATTGTATTAACTTTGGACATAAGGTTGTGGATTGTAGGGATTATAAAATAAATGTTCAAGCAAGAAATGCCTATGTGGCCCCACGTAACATTGAATGTTACAAATGTCATAACTATGGACACATAGCTAGTGATTGTAAAAGCATGATCTATACTTCCATGAAAGAGAACACTAATATCATATGTAAGAAAGTATGGATAAGAAAACATGAAAAACAAGTGAACAAAGACCAGGTCCTAGAGATCACAAGATTGTCAATAAAACGAGATGAAGAAAATTCTATAGAGAAAAATAAAGATGTCAGATACATAAAGGTTTGGAAAACAACTGAAAGAAAATAAGCACGAGTAAATAAGGAACAAGTTCAAGAGATTGTACTTTCAAGCATTGTAGTGAAATATGAATCCACAGATAGAAAGAAAGAAGTCATATCTTAGAGAGATGATGAATCTACCAATGAAGATAATGATGAATGCACATCAGAGAAAGAATTGTTCTAAGCTATCCGACTTAGAGGCTCCTAGGTAACAAAGAACCATCCTTCGAGCATATTGCAGAGTTTGAATAGACAGATCTAGAACAATCATTAGCAGAAGTGCAATCAGTTGTAGTAGTGAATGCTTCATGATAGTACAGTGATAAATGGGTCAACATTATGGACAATGTGCAGTAGAGTATTGGAAACTATGGACATAGATGGATTCATAAGAACACTTAGCAGGTTTGGACAGATATATGATAGTGGACGAGAGAATGGATTCATATATTGGTTCATGGAGCGGTTCATAGACAAAGGAACATTATCATAATGGATGATAATTGCATAGGAAATGGATCGAACAATGCTAATGGATTTAAAATTGACAGATATTTTTTGGATACATGCAGTGCATACATTAGTTCACATTCAAAATAGAGTAATGCTCAGAAACAACAATGAAAAAACTTCCTATGAGCTATGGAAAGGAAGATCAACAAATGTGGAGCACTTCAGAGTATTTGGAAGCAAATGCTACATCAAAAGAGAAGATGGAAGAATGAGAAATTTTGACTCTCGTGTGGACAAAGGAGTACTTGTTGGTTACTCAAGTACAAGGAAATAATACAAGTGTTATAATATGAGGTTGAACAAAGTTGTGTAAAGCATCAATGTAGCAATTGATCAAACAGGTGGACAAGAATTAAAGGAAGAAGAAAATGAATCAATGGAACAACTTTATGAAGAAGAAGCATACGATGAAGAAGAAGTCTACATCGAACAACCAGAAGGATTTCAGTTGTCAAAGAACGTAGATTACATGTGCAAATTGAAGAAGGCCTTGTATGGTCTAAAACAAACTCCTAGAGCATGGTACTCTAGAATGGATAAATATATACAACCGGTAGGTTTAAGATAAAGAAGTGCAGGCAACAACCTCTACATCAAGGTAACTCAAGATGGTATTTTATTAATTGAAGTTTATGCTGATGATATTATTTTTGGAAGTATTGATGACAGGTTAAGATGGAAATTTGCAAAGGATATGCATAATGAATTTGAAATGTCATTACTCGGAGAACTATCATTCTTTCTAGGTCTTCATATACATCAAAGAGACTAAGGAATTTTTATTTCTCAAACTAAGTATATCAGAGAAATGCTAAAGAGGTTTGGAATGGAATATTGCAAACCAGTTACCACTCCTATGCAACCTAGTTGCAAGTTGAGAAAAGATGATGATTCAAAGTATACAAACCAGAGGCAATACATGTCAATGATTGGTAGCTTACTATATGTCACAACATCTAGACTAGATGTAATGCAGGCAATTGGACAAGTGGAATGATTTCAAACAACACCAAAGGAAACACATGTCTTAGCAGTGAAGAGGATATTTATATATCTAAAAGGAACATAAGAGTTTGTATTATGGTATCCAAAAGGAAAGGATCCATCACTTTTTGCCTATACAGATGCGGATTGGGCAGGTTGCATTGATAACCGACAAAGAACCAGTGGAGCAGGGTTCTACTTGGGTGAATGTTTAGTATCATGGCTAAAAAATAAACAATCATCAATATCTTTATCTACAATCGAAGCATAGTATATTGCAGCAGCAGGATGTTGTACACACGTTCTATAGATGAAACAAACTTTGACAGATATACAAGTTGAGTATGATGAGCCCATTCCAATCTATTGTGATAATACAAGCGCCATCAGTATCTCAAAGAACCCAGTGATGCACTCCAAGATGAAGAACATTCCAATAAAATATCACTTTCTACGGGAACAAGTTGCAGAGAAGAACATCAGAGTATATGTAGGCACAAAAGAACAAGTGGCAGACATCTTTACAAAACCGCTTCCACGGGAATCCTTTGAGTATCTTCGCCAGAGACTTAGAGTAATTTGTACTCCAAAATGAATGCTTTTGAATGCTTATCTTATATGTCTTAGATTTACATGAGGAAGCACCATAAAGAGGAAAATTCAGGTTTAGAGATCAATTTGAGAAAGATTTCAGTTAGGGGGAGTATCCCCAATGACAGTTTAGTTAGGGGGAGTAGCCCCGGATGAAAAGATACATTTGTCATTGATGTCAAAGGGGGAGAGATTTATTATATGCATAACACAAATGCATGGTTCTAAGGGGAGCGAATTTCACATGAAGATCATGAGTGATATGACTTCAGTGTTGCATGACATGACTTCAGTATTGCATCAGAGTGTTGTCATCAATGCCAAAGGGGGATATTGTTGATTAATTGGGTTTGTTGTCATTGGTTAATGGACCCAAGTTTTTTTTATGTATAATGGTAAGAGTTTTGATATATTTGTAGGTAAAACTATTCTAGATGGATAGTACATGTCATGTCATTTCCGGTGGTATGTGGAACGCCACATAACTCCTCATGGTTAGAGAGTTATGGCCATGTGAAGTTGGAGAACCCTCATGAGTCATCTAGAAGCCCTAAAAGGTCAAAGTAGTCAAAGTGTTTGCAAAGAAGAAATTATTTAAATAATAAAGTGAAGTTATGAGTGTACTATAAGTCAAAGATGATGCAAAAGAAATGATTTAAATAACAAAGTTAATGGAGAACTCCCTCAAATAAGGAAAGTGGTTTAAGAGATTTTAGAAGGTAAATAATAAAGTGAAGTGATGAGTGTAATATAAGTCAAAGTGGATACAAAATTATTTAAATAATAAAGTTAATGGAGAAATTACTAAGTGAACAAGTGGTTAGAAGTGGGTTAACCCTAAAATAAGAAAAGTGAGTTAAGATGGTTAAAAGGTATCTCATTGAGGAAGCTACATGAAAGTATAAATAAGAGGAAGGACTTTTTCATTCAAATCACACTTGAATATCATTGAATATCTATTTTTGTGAAAAGTTATTTTGGGAAAGTATTATTGATAGAGAAAAGTGCGGCAGAAAAAGTGTGGCAGGAAAAGTGTGGTACATAAATTGTGGTAGAAAAATTGCGGTAGAAAAAGTGTAGAAAAAAAAAAGTGCGACAGAAAAATTGCGGTAGAAAAATTGCGGTAGAAAAATCATAGCAGAAAAGTGCGGCAGAAAAATCACGACAAAAAAATCGTGGTAGAAAAAGTGCTGCAGAAAAAGTGTGGCAGAAAAATTGTGGCAACAACATGGTTGGGGTATATTTATGAGAGATATGGCACATCTTGTTTGAGGTATGTTTTGTGAACTAGGGTTTAGCTCTTGAGATGGTATTGGATGTTTAGTATTGCTGCATATATCAGATTTGTTGAAGGATACAATTGGTATTTGGCATATGGGTATTGGTCTTTTGGTTGTGATGTGTTGTTGAAGTTGTTGGTTTAGCTTGAGGCTACATAACAGTGAGGTTGTGGCACATAGTTTGATGTAAGGGTTTATGGTATTTGGTTTATGGATAGAGTGATGAATTGTTAGATAACTATTGATGGTTATATTGGTGTATGTCTTTGGTATATGGTTGAGGTACATGTTGGGTACATGGTTGAGAGAAGTAGTTGATGTGTTGGCACATACATGAGGTGTATAGTTGATGATGTTGGTACATCTTGATGAGACATAGTTGATGTGCAGTTGATGCATGATTGGTACACATTTGGTGCATGGTTGATGCACTCGTTGATGGTAATGGTTGAGGTACAGGTTGGTGCATGATTAATGCACTTGTTTATGGTATAGGTTGATTACAGGTTGTTTGGACAGGTTATTGTGACATGTTATTTGTACAGGTTTGGTGCATAGTTGATGCATTTGTTTATGGTATAGGTTGAGGTACAGGTTGATGTATGGTACATGTTGGCACAGGTTATTGGTATAGATTGATTACAGGTTGATTGGTACAGGTTTACAACAATATATCTCATAGTGATAGTGTGACATTGGTTCCATCATTCTACTTCCATGTCATGGCGGTTGGACGAGGCAAGGACAGGTGGTTGTAGCCACCTTTCGGTTGTATCCAGAGAACATAGGGGGTTGTAGCCTCCTTCTAGTTATAGCCAGAGAATTGGGGAGTTGGAGATTCCCTCAGGTTGTAGCCTGAGAAACTAGGGGGTTGGAGCCTCCTTCCAGTTGCATCTGGAAAAAAAAGGAAGTTGGTGCTTCCAATGAATGTAATTATTAAAGACATATAAGAAAAAACATTATGTGGTTTTCTCCCACTTTGGTTTTCCACGTAAAAACACTGGTGTACTGTGTATGTGTATGATTCATCATTTGTTTGTTGTTTATTTACTCTGCAACTATTGGATGATAATGCTACATTGATATAATACTTACATTTTGTGGTTAAAAAAAATTATTGCTTTATTACTGATTCACCCCCCCCCTCAGTAATCCAACAATTTATGTATATGCACATATACAAAGGCCGACCACTTCCTATATGTGCATATACGAAAGTCAACCACTTCCCTATATGCACATATATGGAAGTGGTCAACTTTTGTATATGCTCATATAGGGAATCCAACCACTTCTGTATATGCACATATATGGAAGGTGGTTTCCATATATGTGTTGACTTTCGTATATGAAGATATATGAAATTTGACCACTTCCATATATGTACATATACAAAATTCAATCATTTTTGTATATGCGCATATACAAAAGAAACCTTTCATATATGTTCATATGTGGAAGCCGACCGCTTTCGTATATGTGCATATACAGAATCCAACCATATACGAAAGTCGGCCACTTATGTATATGCTCATTTAGGAAAGCCAACCACTTCTGTATATGTGTGTATACGAAAGCTCATCACTTCCATATATCCACATATATGGAAGTGGTCAGCTTCTGTATATGCGCATATACAAAAATCGTTCAATTCCGTATATGACCATATATGGAATTGGTTGGCTTCCGTATATGCACATATATGAAAGTCAACCACTTATGTATATGTGCATATACAGAAGCCGACCACTTTCATATATGTGCATATGTGGAAGTGGTTGGCTTTTGTATATGTGCATACACATAAGTGGTCGAATTTAGTATATGCACATATACTAAAGTTGGTCAGCTTCCATATATGCACAAATACATAAGTTGATCGTATTCCATATATGCGCATATACAGAAGCCAACCATCCATATATGCACATACACGGAAGTGGTCATCTTCCATATATGTAGATATACAAAAGTCGGCCATTAAGGAATATAGGGAAGGCTTTCATATATGCACATATACATAAGCCAACCACTTTCGTATATGCACATATACGGAAATGGCATGCTTCTGTATATGTGCATATATGGAAGTTGACCATTAAGGCATATATAGAAGGTGGATTCCATAAATGCACATATACAAAAGTCAGCCACTTCCAGATGTGTGCATATACAGAAGCTGACCACTTCCATATATTCACATATACGGAAGTGGTTGGCTTCCATATATGCTCATATACGGAAACCACCTTCCGTATATGTGCATATATGATAGTGGTTGGCTTCTATATATTCACATATATGGAAGTCAACAATTTTCGTATATGAACATATATGTAAGTGGCCAACTTCCATATACTGACTCCTATATATATATATATCCATATATGGAAGCTGACCACTTTCGTATATGCACATATACGGAAGGTGGATTTCATATATATGCATTTACGAAAGTGGTCGACTTTCATATATGCGCATATATGTAAGTTGACCACTTTTGTAAATGTGCATATATAGAAGCCACCTTCGCATATATAGAATCAGTCGATTTCTGTATATGCGCATATAGAGAAGTGGCTTGATTTTGTATATGCACATATATGAAAGGTGACTTCCATATATGTTCATATATAGAAGTGGTCAACTTCCGTATATGCACATATGCAGAAGTGGGAGGATTCCATATATGCACATATACGGAAGTGGATGACTTCTATTAACGTGCATATACAGAAGCCCCCTACTTCCGTTTATGCACATATAAAGAAGTGGTCATATTCTGTATATGCACATATGAAATTGGTCTACTTTCATATATGTGCATATACGAAAGTCGACCACTTTCAGATATGCCCATATATGAAAGGTGGGTTCTATATATGCACATATATAAAAGTCAACCGATTTTCCTATACCATATACAAAATTAGACCACTTCCGTGTATGCCCATATATGACCACTTGGACCATATATGTGCATATATGAAAGTGGTCGTCTTCTGTATATACACATATACGGAAGCCAACCACTTCTAGATATGAACATATATGGAAGCCACCTTTTGTATATTCCATTTGATCTTCTTCTCCATATGCGCATATACAAAAGTCGACCATTGTTAGAAGAAATAAAATTTGACATTGTGAGCCACCTTTCGTATATTCCATTTGATCTTCTTCTCCATATGCACATATACAGAAGCTGACCACTGTTAGAAGAAATAAAATTTGACATTGTTATTCACAATGTCTATGAATAAAAGTTGTATATTTAGAAAACTAATTCAATTTCCTACATTTCATCTTCTTACACCATATTCAAATTCATTGTAAAAGTACCTTGAATAATCCCTCTAAGTTAACAGATTGTTGTTTTTCCAGGTTTTCATCGCCACTAATGTGTCATGAGAGATCATCATTGGCTTGAAATCACCTTTATGAAAGTGTTCATCTTCCGTAAATCGTATTTACGGAAGTGACCACCTTCCATAAATGCACATTTACAAAAGTTTCCTTCTGTAAATGCACATTTATGGAAGTTGGCTTTCATAAATGCACATTTATGGAGTTGGATTTCGTATATCATGTGCATTTACAGAAGTTGGATCAGTATATGCGCACTTTAGTATATGCACATTTACGGAAGTGGCCAGCTTCCGTAAATTCGTATTTACGGAAGTTGATCACTTCCATAAATGTGCATATATTAAAGCGTGCATATATGGAAGCTGCCTTATGTAAATGCACATTTATGAAAGTTGGATTTTGTAAATGTGCATTTATGGAAGTTGGATTTCATATATGATCTCTATGCGCATATACAAAATTCAACTTCCATAAATGCACATTTATGGAAGGCCAACGTCCGTAAATGTGTATTTACGGAAGTGGCCAAATTTCGTAAATATGCATATACGAAAGCCACTTCTATAAATTTTCATTTATGAAAGCTTGACATTTCCGTAAATGCGCATTTATGGAAGTTGGCTATTGTATATGCATGCTTCCTTGTATGTGAATTTACGGAAGCTGACCACTTCCAAAAATGTGCATATATGGAAGCATGCATATACAAAATCTAACCTCTGTAAATGTGCATATACGGAAGCTAGCTTCCGTAAATGCACATTTACATAAGTCATATTTTGTATATGCACTCATTTATGTATGCACATATACCAAAGTGGTCAACTTCAGTATATGCAATTATACGTAAGTCAACTTCCATAAATGCACATTTACAAAAGTGACCAACTTCCGTAAATGCGCATATACAGAAGCCACTTCCATAAATGCGCATCTACAGAAAGAGGCTTCCGTACATGTACATATATAGAATCCAACTTCTGTAAATAATGGATTTTGTAGATGTGCATTTAAGGAGGTTGGATTCTCTATATGCGTGCTTCCATAAATGCAAATCTATAGAAGTGATCAACTTCCGTAATTGCATATTTACGAAAGTCATCTTTTGTATATGAACATATATGGAAGCCAACTTCCATAAATGCACGTTGTTTCATATATGCACATTTAGGCATTTGTCTGCTTTCTCAAATCAGATTTACGGAAGCGCACATATATGAAAAGAAACCTGTGTATGAAGCTCATTTCTGTAAATGATCATTTATGGAAGTTGGATTCCTTATATGTGTGCTTCTGTATATGCACACATATAGAAGTCATCTTCCATATATGTGCATATACAAAATCCAACTTCCATAAATGCACATTTATGTAAATGTGCATTTATAGAAGTTGTTAACTTTCTTAAATGTGCATATACGAAAGCACACATATACGCAATCAAGCTTCTGTAAATGCACATTTAAGGAAGATGACCACTTCCATAAATGCACATTTACAGAAGTGGCCAGGTTTCGTAAGCTATCCCATTTATGGAAGTGGTCAGTTTTCCTAAGCTGACCACTTCCATAAATGTGCATATATGGAAGCGCACATGTACATAATTCAACCTCTGTAAATGTGCATATACAAAATTTGGCTTCTATAAATGCACATTTATGGAAGTTGGCTTCCATATATGCGTGCTTCTGTATATGCACTCTTCTGTATATGTGCATATAGAGAAGCCGACTTCCCCAAATGCGCATTTACAAAAGTTATCTACTTCCATAAATGCATATTTATGGAAGTTGTCTTTTGTATATGCACGCTTTCGTATATGCGTGATTACATAAGTGGTCATCTTTCGTAATTGGTTTGAAGGAGAGTCATCCCCAAAACTTGGTTTCCCAATTGATTGCTAGTGGTGGGAATGAGTGTTAATGTTTCCATCTTCATCTTGTATCAGTAATTTCCTAAGGAATTTAAGTATGCTTACCACATTACCCTTTATGTTTGAATTATGCAATAAATTGGTTACTCGTATTTTATTATCATTAAATAAATTGGTTACTCATATTTTATCATCATTAAGTGAAGTAAATTTTATAATTAGATGTGAATTATAATTTTAATAATTTTAATTATTTTATAACAATATATACATTATGAATTTTAATATACTTACAACAATAAAATTTAGTTGACAACTATTTAGATTAACTTCAATTAACGTAATTTAGTTATAAATATGGATATTAGGGATTTTAGTATAGGGCGAAGGAAGCTCTATCAGTTATAAAAATAAAATTAGGTGGTTTTGAAAAGTAAAATTATAAAGAAGCATATTAAGTATTATTATTAGTGCCAACATCTCAAGGATATAAATTTAAAAATAAATAAAAATTAAATATGAAAATTTAAAAAAATTGATACATAGAATATTTGGAAAAATTTATATATATATATATATATAGAGAGAGAGAGAGAGAGAGAGAGATTTTAGTGGAAAAATAAGATTTTGAGAAATTAAAAAAAGAATGTAGAGATATTCTTTAATATTTCAATAATAAGAATAAAATCATTATATAATATGTCAATAATATTCTCAAATTAATTTATATATTTAAAATTTGAGTATTATATTGTTGGATAATAATGGAGAGAATAATTTTATTTACCTATGAATACCTTGATATTGGGATTGTGATGTATTTTGATTTATTTGTAAATATGAATGCAATTATTTAAGATTAGGAAAGAATTCAAATCTTATTGTATACAGGTAAAATTGTAAAATTTGCAACCAATTTTATAAGTTTAAAATAAAAATATTT
>JZKD02S1788036.1:182424-198920 GCA_000966675.3 Picea glauca | reverse complement strand
CGCGTCTCGTGGCATAGTGAAACGGCAGGCTAATCCACTCCTCTCGGCGTCTCGTGGCATAGTGAAACGGCAGGCTAATCCACTCCTCTCGCTGGCCTCTCGTGGCAAAGTGAAATGACGGATATGAAGTATGAAACAGTAAATATGATTAATCCACGTCCTCCATTGCCATGCGCATCCATTTCAAGTAAATAACACCTGTGATCCATATTCCATTGCCATGCGCATCCATATGAAACGTAAGTGGGAGATTGCCACGCGCAACCAAACCTGGCGGACATGAAGAGATAATTGATGCTGGGTAAATGTTAAAACTAAAGAACTAAATGTTAAATTGAAGTAATTTTGTTTGCATTTACTAAATCATGAATCGTGGCAATTGATAAGTTGACCTAGTAAATTTTTAATTATGTTTTGTAAAAGTGAAAAAGTAAACATGATAAACGCATGATTTTATAAATGCAAGGGAGTTAGTTCTTGAAATCTTATTCATTGATTTAGATGTAAGACGAAGAATATGCATCTTGATTTCCTGACCATTAGATTAAATTTAGTAATTAAAAGCATGATTAATCGTGCAAGTCGGATAGGGGGGACGCCTATCGGCGTAATAACATAAAATAGTTTTAAATTCCAATGTTAAATATACACACATTTAAAATATTTTAATTTAATAACATGCATATCAACATGTAAAAGCATTAAATATTCTACACCCAATTATTTATTTATGATTTTCACATCTTAAGCATTAAATGTTCTACACCCAATTATTTATCTATGATTTTCACATCTTAATTTATTCAAGGTTCATTCTTCCATTTTTTCAGATACCATATTAAAATATGGCATTTTGATTTAATAGTCTTCACCGTTTTCTCTCATCAGTACAGTAAGTTCAAAGGACATGTGTTGAATTGATATACGTAAAAGGAAAGGTATATACTATACCTATTTTTGTAGGTTAATGATTTAACCTTTAGAAAACTGTAGGGAAATTATTTGACATCCGGGAAGTTTGCCAAATCCTTCACAAGTACTTTCGTTTTAGTTGGGACATAGGATATTGTTGCTAGTAGTATTTATTTTAACCAAATTTGCCTAACAATGAGTTACTAGATTGACTTATACAAAGGGGATAATTGCTAAAATTATGATATAAGGATTTTTTAAGGTTAGCACATTTTACTATCAAATATTTATTGATATAAAAATATTTTAAAATTTATTTGAATTATGTAAATATGACATCAATTTTATATAATACTAAGAAATATATATATATATAATTTAATTATGTAAATATGACATTAATTTTAACGGCAGGTCGCTCATCCTTCATTTCTGAATCCGAGGAGGGCAAAGGCAGGACATGTGTTCTATCTCCTACTATTTATTTGGCAGGTTATTCATTGATATCTTTCCAGCACATTTCATTAGTGTTCTTATAAGTACAGTCAACATCAGTGATAGAGAAAGAAACACTAGCAACAAAGGCAAAGGCATTGGAAACACAGGTAACAGACTGGGTAAGAGTTTGAGCATATTCAGTTGAGCGAGAGCCAGGCGTTTTGATAGATGGCCCTTTTTGATTGGGGGCAATGGCGGTGAAACAAAAGAGGACTCTCAGTTGAGGGCAGTCGTTAAGGAGATAGTTCTAAATAGGTTATTTGAGACGACGGCAAAGAAAAGCAAGGAAGGATTGCTTTTCTTATAAATAAGATATAAACATGTTCTAAAAATTATTTGAATTATGTAAATATGAAATTATTTTTAATTTTATTTTTATTAAACAAACAAAAACAATAAGATGTAAATTTCATGAGTTAAAAATTTATATTTAAAGATTTAGAGTTATTATAAATTTATTTATATTACAATAAAATTTTATGATTCTTAAATCTATAAATTTATACAAGAGTATTTATTTATATAATATTTAATAATATATATAATTTAATTATGTATTTATTTATATTATTAATCATATATATGAATATATGAATGGTTAATCATCACCATTTATATATACTAGTAACAACCATTTTTATGTAAAAAGTGGTTGATATACAATAGGCGCCATTTTCCATATTTTTCAATTAATGACTCCGATCCATTTATATATACTAGTAACAATCATTTTTATGTAAAAAGTGGTTGATATACAATAGGCGCCATTTTCCACATTTTTCAATTAATGACGCCGATCCATGTATATCAACCATTTTTTACATAAAAGTGGTTGTTGCTAGTTGACATGTCTGAAATAACATTAATATATTAATGTATTACATACATTAAATATATTAATACATTAATGTATTACATACATTTAATACACTAATGTATTAATGTATTAAATACATTAATGTATTAATACATTAGTACCAACCATTATTACATTAATACATTAATGTATTAAATCCATTATTATTAATGTATTAATAATATATTAAATACATTAATATATTAATATATTAATGTACTAAATATATTAATACATTAAATATATTAATGTATTAAATACATTAATGTATTAAATACATTTAATACATTAATGCATTAAATACATTTAATACATTAATGCATTAAATACATTTAATACATTAATGTATTAAATACATTAATTCGGCCTATATCAATCAGTTTTTACATTAATGTATTTAATACATTAATGTATTTAATACATTAATGTATTTAATACATTAATGTATTTAATACATTAATACATTTTGTAAAGCATTACTAATATATTAATACATTTAGTAAAGCCTTATTAATATATTAATATATTTAGTAAAACATTATTAAAATATTAATACAATAACAATATAATATTACAATGTATTAATTTACAAATTAAAGTAATAATACATTATTAAATAAATAATACCTTTATAAACACATTAATAAGCTAATAATACATTAATTAATATATTGTTAAAGTAATAATACATTAATAAATACATTATTACATTTATTGAAAATGATTGTGGTTTACAATAGCTAACAATGACAGGGATATTGAGATGATGCGAGTATGTTCATCGCATTGCGGCAACATAACGTTTAAGTAAAGAGTGGGTATGTGATGAACATAAATGTCGTATTTCCATCGTCAACTAAGGTCAACCATAGTTATTCTCATCACATTGTGACAATATGATTATGTTTGTCACATTAACACATTATTAATATATTAATAAATAAATACATTAACACATTATTAATATATTAACACATTATGTAATATATTAATAAATAAATAAATTAACACATTATTAAATATATTAATTAATTAATACATTATTGATTTATATACTCCAAAAGTATAACACAATAATAAAGAAAACATTAATAATACATTAATAATAAAGTAGTAATACATTAAACTAACTTAATGTATTTAGTAAAGCATTATTAAAATATTAATACATTAACAATATAATATTACAATCTATTAATTTATAAATTAAAGTATTAATACATTAATACATTAATTGCATAATGTAATTAATACATTGTTAAAGTAATAATACATTAATAAATACATTATTAAAGTAATAATACCTTAATAAACACATTAATAAACTAATAATACATTAATTAATACATTGTTAAAGTAATAATACATTAATAAATACATTCTTAAAGTAGTAATACATTAATAAACACATTAATAAACTAATAATACATTAATAATACATTATTAAAGTATTTATACATTTATTGAAAATGATCGTGGTTTACAATGGCTAACCATGATTATAGTTTCTTATGGTCATAACTATAATGATTAAATTTTTTCATCACATTGTGACGTTGACACTATGTTCATGACATATCCACGACGAGAATATGTTCATCACATTGTGACAATGTGGTTACTTTTGTCACAGTACGACGAAAGGGCTAAGTTCATCATATTGGGATGATATGATATTTGCGTCACATTATGAGAGATAAATATTTGCATTGCATTACGACGATGGGGCTATGTTGACAACATTGTGACGACAAGATATTGTTTGTCGCATGTTGATGACGATGAGGATATTGCAACGAGGGGGCTATGTTCATTACATTTTGACAACAGGATATATAAGTAAAAGGTGGCTATGTGATGAACATAAATGTTGTATGTTCATCACATTGCAATGAAATGACATTGATTTTGACAACATGGCTATGATCATCACATTGTGATGACAAGACGTTGTTTGTCACATTATGACAACATAATATTTGCATGAGGAGGCTATGCTCATCACGTTGTGACAATATGGTTATGTTCAACAGATTGTGACGATGATATTATGTTCGTCACATTGCAACAATATGGTTATGTTTGTCACATTGCGACAATATGGTTATGGCTAGTGATGGTCATTTATGGAAAACAACTTTCTAACATGGTTAACCATTTTCAACCATGGTCAATCACAATAAACCATGGTCATGGTAAACCAACGTCAACCGTACTAATGTTCGTCACATTGCAACACTATAGTTATCTTCGTCACGTGGTATCTTCGTTGTATAAGGTTATGTTCATCACATGTGACAATATGGTTATGTCCCTCACTACGCGATGGCGGGGCGATGTTTGTCACATTGCGAGGACAAGATATTTGCATTACATAATGAAGACTGGATATTTTTGTCACATTGCGACGACAGGGCTATCTTCATAACATTAGGAAAATAAGATAGCGCTTGTCACATATTGACAACGACAGGGATATTGTGATGATGCGAGTATGTTCATCGCATTGTGACAACATAAAGTTTAAGTAAAAAGTGGGTATGTGATGAACACAAATGTCATATTTCCATTGTCAACTAAGGTCAACCATAGTTATTCTCATCACATTGTGACAATATGGTTATGTTTGTCACATTGTATAAGGATATGTTCATCGCATTATGACAATATGGTTAAGTATGTCATAGTGCAACGGTCGAACAATGTTCGTCACATTATGAGTACAATATATTTTCATCACATTATGACAATTAGATATTTGCGTCACATTGTGACAACGAGGAAATGTTCATAATATTGCAATGATAGGGTATTGTTTGTCACATATCGACAATGACACAACTATGGTCATCACATTGCAACGATAGGACATTTAAGTAAAAAGTGGCTATGTGATGAACATAAATGTTGTATGTTCATTGTATTTTGTATGGTTTTGTGATGAACATAAATGTCATGTGTTCATCATATTGCGACAACAAGACATTTATTGTGAAGACAGGGCTATGTGTATCACATTGCGATGAGAGGACATTGTTCGTCACATTATGACCCAACTTTGTATATTTGCATCGCATTATAATGACCTGATTTTTATGTCACATTGCAATGACGGGGCTATGTACATAACATTGTGATGATACGATATTGTTTGTCAAATATTGATGACAATGGGGATATTGCAACAATGGGGCTATGTTCGTCGCATGGCAATGACATGACATTTAAGTAAAACGTAGCTATGTGATGAACATAAATGTCATATGTGCATCATCAACCAAGGTCAACCATAGTTATGTTCACCACATTGTGACAATATGGTTATGTTTGTCACATTGTATGCTCATCGTATAAGGATATGACATCATAAGGTTATGGTCATCACATTGTGATGTAAATTTTTTTTTTGTGACAATATGGCATTATAATAGGTTTGTCACACACTAACAGTGGGCTATGTTCATCACATTGCAATGTTGGAAAATGGTCATCTCATTGTAATGTTAGGTTATGTTTGACACTTTGTGACATTGGGAACTACATACATCATATTGCAACAATGGGATTCGTTCATCACATTGTGATAAGTGGAAAAGTCTCTCAGATTATGACATTAGGGTATTTGTATCACATTGTGGTGATGGCTATGTTTATCACATTGTGACAACGAATCTATGTTCATCACACTATGACAATATGGCTATTTTCTTCACATTGTGACGATGGGGTTACATTCGTCACATTGTGACGATGGAGCTATGTTCATCACATTGTGACATACTATGTTTGTCAGAATGTGAAGCTATTATGTTCATCACATTGTGACAATATGACTATCTTCATCACATATCGATGTTGGGAAATGATAATCTTATTGCATTGTTAGGATATGTTTGTCACATTGTGACATTGAGTTTCATACATTACATTGTGACATTGGGTTGTGTACCTCACATTTCAACAATGAGTTATGATTACCTAAATTGGATTATAAGTCATCGCTTAACTGTAACTTAGTTTTTAAGTTTTGTCTTAGATAAATATCAGGCTTGAAGAATAGAAATGGTGGTAATTTTGTGTATAAGATCATCACATTGTGATGATGAGGTTATGTTCGTCACACTACAACAATATGGTTGTTTTCATCACATTGCGATGATGGGGCTACATTCGTCACATTGCGATGGTAGGACTATGTTTATCACATTGCAACATTACTATGTTTGTCAGAATGTGACAATACTATGTTCATCACATTGCAATATTGGGAAATGGTCATCTCATTGCATTGTTAGGCTATGTTTGTCACTTTGCGAGATTACGTTGCGTACATCATATTGCAACAATGGATTGCGTTCATCACATTCTAACATGTGGAAATGTTTCTCACATTATCACATTAGGATATTTGTATCACATTGTGGTGTTGAGGCTATGTTCATCACATTGCGACAACGAGTTTATGTTCATCACACTGTGACAATATGGCTATTTTTTGCCACATTGTGATGACGGGGTTACATTCGTCACATTGTGATGATGGGGTTACATTTGTCACATTGCGATGACATGGCTATGTTCATCACATTGCGACGTTCCTATGTTTGTCAGAATGTGACGACATTGAGGTTACTATGTTTGTTAGAATATGACACTACTATGTTCATCACATTGTGACAATATGGCTATGTTCATCACATTCTGATGTTGGGAAATGGTCATATCATTGCAATGTTAGGCTATGATTGTCACATGTGACATAGGGTTTCATACATTACATTGCGACATTGAGTTGTGCACCTCACATTGTGGCAATGGGTTATGTTCCTCACATTGCAACATGTGAAAATGTTTCTCACATTATGATGTTAGGATATTTGTATCACATTGCAGTGGTGAGGCTATGCTCATCCCATTGAGACAACGAGGTTATGTCCATCACACTGTGACAATATGGCTATTTTTTGTCACATTATGGTGATGGGGTTATGTTTTTCCATTGCGACGATAGGGCTATGTTCATCACATTGCCACATTACTATGTTTGTCAGAATGTGACATTACTATGTTCGTCACATTGCGATGTTGGGAAATGGTCATCTCATTGCAATGTTGGTCTATGTTTGTCACATTACGACATTGGTTTTTGTACTTCACATTGAAACAATGGATTATGTTCATTACATTACAACATTTGGAAATGTTTCTCACATTATGAATTTAGGATATTTGTATCACATTGTAGTGATGAGGTTATTTTCATCACATTGTGACGACGAGGCTATGTTCATCACATTCTCACAATATGGCTATGTTCATCACATTGCAATGGTGGGGTTATTTTCATCACATTGCGATGATAGTGTAATGTTCATCACATTGTGACATTGCTATGTTTGTCAGATTGCGGTACTACTATGTTCGTCACATTGCAACATAACTATTTTTCTCATGTTGCAACATCTGATTTTGTTTTTCAGATGGGAACGTCGGGTTATGTTTGTCACATGACAAGGTTGGTTTATGTTTGAAATATTATGAAAGTGAAGTTTTGGCCAAGTTTTATTTTTAAATATAGAAAATTCTTTCCTTTGTCAGAAAGGTATGAAATTTGAACTCATATGATGTATTACATAGAAGAAAACTTAGGATCATACTTGTTCTAAGGACATTGATTGCAAATCATATTTAACTTTAGAGATGATGATTTTTACTTGATAGCAAATCAACTTGAACTTTGTAGATGATGAGCTATACTTTAAATTTGATGATGATTTATTATTGTTATAAGGACATTTAAGTACACCACACATGGATGATACAGTGTACACATTACACAATGATATAAACTATGACCATTATGCATCCATATATAATTTTTATATATTTTTCATCGATTTTAATTGTTAAACCATAATCTCAAACCATTAAAATAAGGAATAGTTTTATGATCATTTCTAACCATAAGAATTATATTTTTAGTTATATAATATATAGCTACAATTTTTTTTATATAAATATTTTTAAACATATAGAAATTTTTAATATATAAAAAAATAAAAACATAGTTTATTCATATTATTCTATTAATAAATATTTTTAGAAAATTAAATATAAAAAATTGCAATCTTTTTCAAGATTAAATATATTTACAAATTTACAATGTTTCTTCAAAATTAGATATATCTACAATTCAACTGGATTAAAATTAAATTATTATTATTTAAATTGATTTCTTATTATTATAAAATAAATCCTAATACAAATAACTCTAATTGTAACTATAATAAGAATAATCCTAACCATAGTCTATCCTTAACACTAACCCTAACCCAATTTCTAATAACCCTAACCCTAAAAATTATTAACCTTAATATATTATTAATACATTATTGTTGACATGTTTAATTATTAAAACTAATTAATAACTATTGTAAAAGAGATATCTATGAATAATATACATACATAGCCTTAAAATACAACTGGTATAATATAGTTAATTATTTACAATAATAATAACTAATAATATAGTTAATTATTATTAATATTAATAAATTAATTTTTATTAATATATTATGTATAATAACAATAAAATATTAATAATAATATTAATGTTTATTAATTATCACCAATAACATACATTAATCAATTATACATAATATAATGAATAATTTATTAATATTATTATTAATAACTATAATATTATTAATAAAATATTATTATGTATTAATCTACTTATTAATAAATAAAGTGTTATTATGTATTAATCTACTTATTAATAAATAAAGTGTTATTAATATATAAATGTAAATTTTACAATAATGTAATATATAAATGCAAAGTTTAAAAATATAAATGTAACTTGTTACAATAGTGTTATATATGTGCAAACTTTAAAACAATTGTTTATTAATTTGAAACCACGCTGGTAATAATTAATGTGATTGAAATAAATCGTATCCTGTAGCATCAAAAACTTATATGTCGAATAAAACCACGCTTGTAATAATTTATTTGATTCAAAGAAATTGTTTCCTGTAGCATAAAAAAATGATATGTCGATTGAGCAAACCACTAAGAATTTAGTTCCATAGTGGTATATATAAACTTAAAAATTTACAATAGTGTTCATATTATATATATGTGCAAAGTTTTAAGCAAACCAGTGAGAATTTAGTTCTATTCCTCATAAGTCATAGTTTTTTTCCATATGATTTCAGTACTGATTAATATTTTTATTTGTTTGGAAAGCCCATGGCTTGGACCGTACGAAAATCAAATCCTGCAATTGTAAATTAAATGGATAGTACGGAAATCATTCTAAATGTAAAACGCGAGGGAGATTTAATAATGGAAAACATAAGCATGCTGAAAAAAATATTGGTATTCTCAGTTATCTCTTTGGTATTCTTGTAAATTTAATCCACCGTTGGTTGGAGGTTGAAACGCCAAACACTTCACTTCACATCCACGCGGCAATAAGCATCTGCCCCGTTAAAAAAATGACGGCAATAAGCATCTGCCTTGGTAAAAAAAATGACGGTGCACTGTAAAACTTTTTAATTGGCATCCAATTCCACGGTTAATTGAAACGGCAGGCCATACCCATCCGCCTACGGTTAATTGAAACGGCAGGCCATACCCATCTGCCTAGTAATAATAATTTTATTGTTATTTCTTAATCACTGAAAGTGGCAATTTGGTGGTGAGTAAGTAATTTTTTAATTTTTACACCGAAAGGCGTACACCTATTGACAATGGGAAGATTTAATAGGGGTTTAGTGCTTAATAAGTTTTCTATGGGCAGGATTAAATATGGCTAGAATATTCTTAGTAGTCACAAAATAAATGGCTGTGATTTCAATCATTAACTTCCTAGCTATTATAAAGACATCAGTTTATGTGTTTACTTTTTTACATTTACCTAATCATATTTAAAAATTACTTTGATAGCTAACTGATTGCCACGTAAGTGATTAACAAAAACTAAAATATTAACACCAGATAAATGAAGCTCAAAATATGCCACAATCTTCAATTGCAAACCCTCAGATTGAAATATATGAATATTAACACCAGATAAATGAAGCTCAAAATATGCCACAATCTTCAATTGCCAACCCTCAGATTGAAATATATGATTAAAAGATTGATTAATCCACCGATTCCAATTACAGTAATTAATGATATGTATTTATTAATACTATAAATTTATAACCCAGATCTTTTCTATTATAGTTTTATAAAATTCTTTGTATTTTTATGAGGACATAATTTTCCCATCCTAGAATATTTATACAAATGTTTACTATTTTATTATGAGAAATTATCAAGTTTATAATGGTTAAGAATATGTGTTTCCTCCTAAAAAGTCACAAGTTCAAAGATATGTACACTTTCATAGACTTTAACTAATATATATTAAATTATTTAATTGAATAATAACACTGCTAATAATACTTACAATTAAATTTCTTTAAACAACATTAATAATTTTCTCTTATAATTATCTTTAATTAATTAATTAAATCATATTAAATATATTTACATATTTCAATGATATGCTAAATACGATTATTAAAAATTAATTATATTTTTCAAATATACTTGAACATACACATGCTTCAAAGTATTTTTTATATATATATATATATATATATATATATAAGTTTTAATGTTTAAAGAATAATTTAGATTTTCAAACATATTTGATAGTCTGCACTTTTTAAAAATTTTGGAGAAATAAAATGGAGCAACGGTTCAATGCAGTTCAATTCAAGTTTGTCAACGATTAAAGTATTTTTCCTAAAAACATGCAATTTCATGTTTTCTTTTTGTATTTTCATATGAATATGGGATAATTTGTTTGTTTTTCCAGAGAAAATTTCACTTTATATATGAGTGCTCAAACTGACCAAGAGTTCCTTCTAATACTCAAGAAGAGGAGTTGTCTATATAAAGATCATATCATAGGAATCATTGAAACCAACCCACCAAAAAAAAATCTATACTTCGCCAAAGTCCTCTTTATCAAAGAGGACAACATCTATTCAACAAACCCAAAAAATCTAGTATTGAAGCAGACTCTAAAAACTTAGTACATATTTAGAAAGAGAATTGGTCCCTCTTGGCCATCCACCCAATGATTGTATGAAATTTGTCCTTGGTGAATGTGAAGAGCCTTTTTTGACAGGAGATCAACCTCCTTGTTTTCTTCTCTATAGATGTGGGCAAAAGTAATTGATCTAAAGAAAGGAACAAGATCAATGATTCTTTTCTTCCAACCATCTAGATTGGCCACCAAAATAGAACCCTTTCTATTGAGCCAGTCAATGACGATCTTGGAATCCCATAAGACAAATAACTCATAAATAGAAATTCTTGTAGCAAGGGTTAATGTTGCCCATGCTCCCATGAGCTCAACCCTGGAGTTTGTACCCCTTCTAGAGTTTAATGTCCATCTATATTCTGAGTGATCATCAATCTTTAAAATTCCTCCAACACTAGAGAGAGAACCGTTTTGTTGTGCAACCCCGCCAAACCAAGCAAGAGTTTTATCCACAAGAAGAAGTGTAGAGGAAATCCTAGGATTGGAAACTTTTGAGTTTTTCCCCATCAATTCCACAGCTCCTAAAACAATGTAGACAATTCACTGCACAGATGGTATTCTGCCCTTGAAGAGTGATTTATTTCTATCTAGCCATATATTACAACAAATAAATGTAGGGAGAGCTTGTAAATTGGAGTTCCGAGAAGCCCAATTTTGGAAGCATTCAACCAAAGAATTGCCATTCCATCCATGATTGAACTTTAACACTTTTTTAAATTATTCCCACACAGTAATGGTGAAAACACAACTGATAAAAATATGATTGGTTGTTTCTCTTTGGTGTCTACATAAATAACACATACCAGGCCCCTTCCAACCTCTTTTCTGTAGGTTTTTCCATGTTAAGATTTTGTTTTCAACTTATAGCCAAACAAATGGCTTTAGCTTGAGAGGATAGTCCCAGGTCCACAAATTTCTTCTCCATGCCCCTATCTTATATTTCCACAGTTTGTTTAATAGGGCTTCATAGACATTTTTTACTGTGATTTAACCTAACATATCACCTCTTGTCCATATAAGTTCATCTGGCCTATCAACTAAGTTAATACCAGACTCTATCAAATGCCTTCTCTAGGTATCCCATTCCTCAGCAAGTTACACTACCAATCCCAACTCAACGCTGTGGTACCAACTTTGACTCAACGAACCTATGTTCGATACCCTATTCACCTAATATAATAGGTGGATGTTCTTTTGATTAAGAAAATTAATCAAATCCTGTGATAAGTAAGATTCCTAACCCATATCCAACATTGCATCCCGGCCAACTGAAATTGAATGACTTGAGCCTAGTCTCCAGGCCATCTAATGAAGAATAACTGGTAAAGTGTTTCAGATATTTTTCCATGACTGAGAACCAAAGGATGAAAATGCTTTCATAGAACACAACCATGACAATACAGTTCCATGTGGGATATATTTGTCCTTGATCACTCTTTGCCACAATCCTGGCTTCATCAAATCCCGCCATAGAGTGTTTGTTGCCAACGCCCTATAAAAAACAAAGACATTATGCAGTCCCCATCCTCCATAATGTTTTGGTTTAGTAATTGAAACCCAACTTCATAAATGATAACACTTTTTGTTTTTGTTACCTGACCATAGGAAAGTAAAACTCAATTTCTGGATCTTATGAAGAATCGAGATCGATAAATGTGCAAGATTCATCTAGTAAACAAGAAGGCTCTCTAGAACAACTTTAATTAGCACTAGGATCCCCCCCGGAGAGAGCCATTTATTACACCAATGATTTAACCTAGCCTCAAACTTGTCAATAAACCACTTCGAGTCTTCCTTCTTATAACAATTTGGTTTCATTCGATAACCCAAATATTTAAAACCAACAGTTAACTCTTTACTTGTGAAAGGGAGTATATCTTTTAAAGACTGTAAAGTTTCCAGAGGAACTCCCGAATACATGAAAACAATTTTTTGGATATTTATTACCAAACCAGAAGCCCGACAGAAAACAATAGAATAAACTGAATTAAATCCCATTCAGAAGGAGATGCTCTAGAAATTATAAGATTGTCATCTACAAATAATAGGTGAAGAACCTTTATCATTCTAGAAACCTTTATCCCCATGAGCGAGCCATTAGCTTGTGCTTTCTTTAAGGAGAGACTAAGGGATTCCATAACTAAAATGAAGAGTAATGACGAGAGCGAGCATCCCTGCCTCGGGCCTCTATTTCTTTTGAAGAAGGTGGAAGCCTCACAGTTTATCAATATAGCATAAGAAGTTGAAGTAATGCAGGCCATAATCCAGTTGGTTGTTGGCAACCCAAATCCACTTTGTAGCAATATTAATCTTATAAAGTCCCAATTTATGCAATCATAGGCCTTTTTTAAATCAACTTTCAGAATAATGGCTTGTAAATTTTTATTTTTAATACTGTGTAGACACTCCTGAGTTGTACCAACTGCATCCAGTATTTGTCTACCTTTGAGAAAACCAAATTGTTCTTCAGAAAGAGCTCTAAACAAGATTGGTTGAATTCTCTTTGCTATAACTTTAGCTAGGATCTTGTAGCATAAGTTACAAAGTGCAATAGGCCAAAAGTCACTGAAAAAATAAGGTTTATTAACTTTAGAAATCAAGGCTAAGAAGGTTGAGTTAATCAAGCTGATAACCTCCCCTCTGACTCTAGATTCCTCCACCATATCTAGTAAATTTTGTCCAACCGTCCCGAAAAAGTTAAATAAAAACTCAACAGTCCATCCATCAGGTCCAAGGCTTTTGTCTCTTGAAAAAACCTAAGAATCTTATAGATTTCCTCTTTCGTAACCACCTTTTCTAGAGAAAGAGTATCGTCCTCAGTCACTGATCCAAAATCGGATCCAGAAGCTTGATAGGGCTTGAAAAATGCTCAAAAATGAAAGTGATCAGAATGCAATGAAACCTATGCCATTGCATCCGTATCGTCTTCCTGATTCCGGTGGTATATTTACTTTGTCAAACGGGCTCCGTATGGAGAAGATATCGCGTTCTGTCTGAAAAGTCAAATAGGCAAAAAAGGGGGATCACTGTATAGTTCATACAGTCCACGTGTCATGCTAACTGTGCAGACCGTACGGTCCATACAACTGATGTGGCGGTTCCAGAATGCAACACGTGGCAACCTCGGATGATGACACATGGCAGAACCAGGAGGCGACATGTGTCAGGCGGATTCGGGCGTACGGAGGTACAGTTGGGCCTATCCGGAGGTGACACATGTCACCACTGAAAGGGTGACACGTGGCATGGGTGACGTTAGCAGCTAACATGGTAGGATGACAGGGCAGTACGGAAGACGATGTGGCAGATGATGTGGGCGAATCAACAGCTGACGTGTGGCATTCATCAGTTGGTTGATGAGGTGCCACGTGGCCCAGTCAAGGGCTTCCACGTGGCACCCCGTGAATGGTTCAAAGGTTATATGTAAAATTGTGGCTTGGACCGGATTCGAATCGTGGACCTATCCTCCACCTAGCGTTTTGGTAAAGTCCGTCGGGCCAATAGGCCACATGGTGGTTCTTGTTATAACAATGGAAGAATTAATATTTGAATTTGGTTTAAGTTTTGCGCTGCGGGGGAAAGGGTCGGGGCTTAGCCCCAGCCCTCGGCGTATTACCGTGACCACGAACATAGAACCGGGCACGTGTTGGTGGGACCGTTGGCGGATAGGGTAGCCCTCGAATCCCGGGAGGTTACCACAGGACCCGGAGCCGATCCGATAGGAGCGCGGAGTACAACGGTTAGCGCGTGGCCATATGGCCTATAACTATGCCACAGGACCGAGAACGGGGCGTATGGAGGGGGGCCAACACATAGCGCATGGCCACATGGCCCCCCATATGACCAAGAATCAGGGGCGCGCGTGATGGAGGGGGCTTATGCCCATAATATAGTTCAAAAAGTGGGTTTTTTTAAATAGAATTTGTTTTTTTTGTTGTAATTATGCTTAATTTTAGCTGATTCTCTCCATTTTTGGGGGATATTAGGCATTTTTGGAGGCCAAATTCTTGGAGGAAGTTGGAGATGAGCAACCAACTTCAAGGCTATATAAACTAGGCCTGTTTGAGGCCATGAGAGAGTATTCAGAGCAGATTTATGCTGAAGAAAATCCAAGCCAAAGCCATGTTGATGTAGAGAAGATTTTGAGAAGGAGACGCTGTCGGATCATTTTTGGGAGCTCCGGACGTCCATTTTGCGTGTCGTTTTCTTTGTAGGGTTCTTGAGATCTGGATGAACATGACCAGATCAGTCTTGTAGCCATTTGGCATTGCAGTGATGTACTTTTGAGCATTTGAACATAAATAAAGAAGCCTTCCCCACAGAGACAAAGGCCCGAAGACGTAGGCAAAGTTGTGCTGAACTCCGTTATCAATATGTGTGTTATGGTTTGTTGTTTATTATTTCATTTCAGATTTGCAAATGTGTATATGGCTATTATAATTCCTCTTATTTCCTCATTCTTCACTAAGTTTTCTCAAATGGTTAATTAACGCATGCAAAATTAAAACTCAACCATAGTCATTTAAAAGACCCTACGGATCAAGTTGTATCAGAGCTAGTTGACGTTTGGATTTGAGGTTTGCATGTTAACCAAGGAAAAGCTACAACATGGTGAAGGCGATCTTGTTGCATAGAATCCATTAATTGGATTGAGAAAAAGAGCTTCGCACAGCGAGAAGATGGCATCGAAAGAAGGGATCTCTCAAGATGAGAAAGAGTTCCAGAAAACATTCCATGCTATGTCGGAGATGGTGACAGTTTTGTATGAAGATTATTTAGAATGGAAGCGACCAGTTTTGGGTAATTCTTCAAAAGGAAAAAGTGAAGAGGAAGAGGACCATCCTCACATTCCTCCTTCACCTCCATCAACACCTCCTTCTTCTCCTTCTTCTTCAAGTTCGAGTTCAAAATCTAATGAGAAGAAAAATGTTCATAAGAATAAATATGAAATGCCATTGTTAAAACTTGATGTAAAATTTGAGTTGCCCATATATGATGGTAAGGTAAATGCAGAAAAAACTTGTTAACTAGATCAGGCAGATGGAGGTATACTACAGCGTGCAACATATCAAGGATGAGGCCACACAAATTAAGTTGGCATCTTTGAGACTTGCAGGTACA
>JZKD02S1788036.1:161849-182039 GCA_000966675.3 Picea glauca | reverse complement strand
GTGCACAATTAAATTTGCAATTTCATCTAAGTATGTGGATGAAGTAACTTGTGATGTAGTGTCGTTAAAAGAATGTGGAATGGTCTTAGGTAGCCCATATTTATATGATCGTAAGACAATCTTCTACAGAACAAAGAATCAATATCAATTCACTAAAGCAGGTCATGATTATGTGGTGCGTGCTCATCATGTTAAAGCAAGTAAAACACTTCAAACAAGGGAACAATTAACAAAGACAGTGCAAGTATGCAACAAACCAATAATTGTTTCAAATGAAGTAATTGATCTTAAGCAAGAACAAGATATGGTTGTTGAATGGAAAATCAATCATAAGTTGCTTCAAGATAAGCTCATGTCGTGCAGATATTTCAAGTATATCAGTTCATTTGCAGTCGTCTTTTTGATGCTGTCATTAGTAATGTTTTCTACATGGATGATAGTGGCTTCAGTAAGATGTAACAAGGTTCAAATGGCTAACAATATACTGTCAGTTGTCATGATTGTGTTACAGTTGATCTTGATGAGACAGGTGCACAGGACAGAGCTCAGAGACAGAGAGCAAGCCGGGTGGCCTATCCCGAGCTCGTTGACTAGCTAGTAACCTTTTGGGGACCAAAAGGTCTTTTTGTGGGGAGGTGTGATCCAAAATCGGATCCAGAAGCTTGATAGGGCTTGAAAAATGCTCAAAAATGAAAGTGCTCGGAATGCAACGAAACTTATGCCATTGCGTCCGTCTCATCTTCTTGATTCCGGTGGTATATTTACTTTGTCAAACGGGCTCCATATGGAGAAGATATCGCGTTCTGTCCAAAAAGTCAAACAGGCAAAAAAGGGGGATGACTCTACAGTCTATACAGTCCACGTGTCATGCTGACTGTGCAGATTGTACGGTTTGTATAGCTGATGTGGCGGTTCCAGAATGCGACATGTGGTAGCCTCAGATGACGATACATGGCAGCACCAGGAGGCAACACGTGTCAGGCAGATTCGGGAGTACGAAGGTACAGTTGGGCCTATCTGGAGGTGACACGTGTCACCACTGAAAGGGTGACACGTGGCATGGGTGACGTCAGCAGCTGACGTGGTAGGGTGACAGGGCAGTATGGCAGACGATATGGCAGATGACGTGGGAGAATCAACAGCTGACGCATGGCATTCATCGGTTGGTTGATGAGGTGCCACGTGGCCCAGTCAAGGGCTGCCACATGGCACCCCATGAATGGTTCAAAGGTTATATGTAAAATTGTGGCTTGGACCAGATTCGAACCGTGGACCTATCCTCCACCTAGCGTTTTGGTAAAGTCCGTCGGGCCAATGGGCCACATGGTGGTTCTTGTTATAACAACGGAAGAATTAATATTTGAATTTGGTTTAAGTTTTGCGCCACGGGGGAAAGGGCCGGGTCTTAGCCCCAGCCCTCGGCGTATTACCGTGACCACGAACATAGAACCAGGCGTGTGTTGGAGGGACCTTTGGCGGATAGGGTAGCCCCCGGATCCCGGGAGGTTACCACAGGACCCAGAGCCGATCCGATAGGAGCACGGAGTACAACGGTTAGCGCATGACTATATGGCCTATAACTATGCCACAGGATCGAGAGCGGGACATATGGAGAGGGGCCAACGCATAGCGCGTGGCCACATGGCCCCCCATACGACCAGGAATCAGGGGTGCGCACGATGGAGGGGGCTTATGCCCATAATATAGTTCAAAAAGTGGGTTTTTTAAACAGAATTTTCTTTTTTTGTTGTAATTATGCCTAATTTTAGCTAATTCTCTCCATTTTTGGGGGATATTGGGCATTTTTGGAGGCCAAATTCTTGGAGGAAGTTGGAGATGAGCAACCAAATTCAAGGCTATATAAACCAGGCCTGTTTGAGGCCATGAGAGAGTAGTCAGAGCAGAGTTATGCTGAAGAAAATCCAAGCCAAAGCCATGTTGATGCAGAGTAGCTTTTGAGAAGGAGACGCTATTGGATCATTTCTGGGAGCTCCGAACGTCCGTTTTGCGTGCCATTTTCTTTGCAGGGTTCTTGAGATCTGGACGAACATGACCAGATTAAGTCTTGTAGCCATTTGGCATTGCAGCGATGTACTTTTGAGAATTTGAACAGAAATAAAGAAGCCTTCCCCACAGAGACAAAGGCCCGGAGATGTAGGCAAAGTTGTGCCGAACTCCGTTATCAATCTCCGTGTTATGGTTTGCTGTTTATTCTTTCGTTTCAGATCTGCAAATGTGTATATGGATGTTATAATTCCTCTTCTTTCCTCATTCTTCACTAAGTTTTCTCAAATGGTTAATTAATGCATGCAAAATTAAAACTCAACCATAGTCATTTAAAAGACCCTACGGATCAGTCACAAAGTTTGTGAACAACCTGACTAAATTAATGTGATCTTGAATAACATTCTGACCTGTATCAGTGAATAAAGACTTGAATTATTTGATTGCTTCATCCTTAATGGCCTGTTGACCCGAATGAATATCCTCGTTATCATCTTTAGCCTCCCAAATATATTTTTTGTTTCTTCTAAAGCTTGCAAATCGATGAAAAAACTTAGTGTTTTTATCCCCACTTTTAATCCAAATCGTCTTGCTTTTCTGGCGCCACCTTTCTTCCTCCTCCAATAATAACTTCTTCCTCTCTGACTCAAGAGTGTATAGAGGGTGTACTGGGACATCAAGACAAGCTCCCAAAGACAACCGATTATGATAGAGATCAATATTCTCTTCGATCTTTGCCAATTCTAAAAGATCCTGCTGGCATTTCTTCTTGGCCCACACCTTTACTCGAGATTTTAAAAGAGACAATTTCCCAACCAATCTCCTTTGAGCACTTATAATAAGATGAAGACATGGATCGTTCCAAACTTCCTAAACCAACCCAGAAAAGGAGTCATCGTTCATCCAAACTGGATTAAATTTAAAAGGATAGGCTACCGCCGAAATCCCAACTCCAAACTCTAGAAGAATAGGTGCATGATCAGACAGAAAAGGAAATTCAACCCAGTATCTATACCTCAGTGTAGAGGAAATGAGATCCTCTGCAACATAAATGCGATCAAGTCATTTTTCTATACTATCTTCACCAGAGCTACCCTTCCTCCACATAGGCACGACCTCTGCCGGGGCAACATCCACTAAGTTGTTCTTTATAAAAAGAGATTTGAAATACCGGCTAAAGAGTCACCTTGTGCTGATAAACCCCACACCTCATCCATAGATGTAGTAAAATTCATGTCACCAACAATGATTAGATCTCTATGAGCCAATAACCCATAAACATCCATTGAATTCCAAAAGGCTTTGCACTCCCGACAGGGCCCATATACATTTATAAGAGTTAAATCTTTTCGTTGTCCAATAGAGAAGTTCCTACAAAAGAGGATTTCTACGCAGACGGACTGTTCTCTGAGCTGAGCTAAGCATATCATCCGAGGAGTCGTCATTAACCAAAGAGCCATATATATTGGTACATTCCTTTCTTAGAGATTTATTTTTCTATTTTCATATGAATACTTGTATTATTATTAGTATTTAGCACATATGACTATGCTTGTTTATTATATTGTTTTCAAAAATTGAAATTCATCATATGAGTATATGAGTAGGTAATTGTCAAATCAGTCAATTTAGATGAAATAATGTTCTAAAATTTTAAGAGGTTTAAATTAGAAATGGATTTTAATATTTCAAATTGGAATTTTTAATAAACAAGATCACTTATTAATTGTATCTAAAAAAGTTGATATATATTCCTAAAATATGTAAGAAAGTCTTTAATTGGGGAAGTTTTTTTATCTAATTTACTTTTACCTGAAAAGTTGACAACTCTTACTTAAATAGGGAAGTAAGTCTTTACTTGGGATTTTTTTTATCAAATCTGATTTGATAAAAAGTCAAATAGAATTTTATGACTATGCATCTTCCAATTTTAAATCTCCAATTTCAATTCGGTTTCTAATTTTGAATTTCAAATGAGGTGCAAAATAATAAAATTTTATTTGTACCTACAAGTGTACTTTATGATTATTCATTGTTTTTTTTATTGAGTTTTTTTTTAAATTGAAAAAAATTATTTTATTTGGATAGAAAAGTGTTTTTCTACGTTAAAGTGTTTGTTTGTTATCAAGTGATCATTTTAAAAAAATTGTTCATGGATTGATCAATGGCAAGTTTACATAGATTGCCTATTAGAGGAGATTGCAAGACCCTCTAACCAAAATGATCACGATCATAAGATTTCTTAATAAATAGAGACTATGCATTTCAATGATGTAATGCTAGTTGTCATGAAAACAAACATTTTTGGTTGAGGGTTTTGGGGGGTTAAAGTTTCATTTTTTATTTTAGAGTTTTTTCAAAAATTTATAATCTAGGTCATTTTAAAAATGTAATGTTAGTGGTTATGATAATATGCATTTTTGGTGAGGGTAGTTTTTTTGGCAATCCTTCTTAGTAGATGATTCACATGTGTTTGTAGTGCTTTCTTTCTCACTATCTAACACAATTAAAAAATTATAACAATACATTTAAAAAAAATGATTTTACTTTAATAAATTAATAATCTAACTTATTATAATACATGTTAAAAAATTGACAATAATCTTAATTAAAGAGTGAAGGTATGACATTTACTTTCACATGCACTCTCAATTTTTCTATAATTTTAACAACTTTTTGAATATTCGAAAATAAACTTATTAGTTGGGGGTTACTTATGAATCTAGTTTTAATTGTGCAATCTGTCAGAAATTGCAAATGATGTTAGGTTATTTCTAATTGTGCAATGTTTTGGTGTTATTAGTGTTTTAGTTTTTAGCTAAGGTACTGTGTCATTTCTAATTGAACAATGTGTTGGAGATTGCAAATAATATTATGTCATTTTTAATTGTGCAATTTGGTAAAATATTTATTTCTTTTATCAATTTAATAAAATTACAAAACATAATTTTAAGACAGGGACTAGTTGCTTTGCAACTATTACGCAACTATTACCCTTGTTTAATGTAGTAGGACAACTGTGAATATCTTTTTCCTTTTTTATGAGCTTAAAATTTCAATTTTTTATTATCTATGGATACTATGAGTACTTTCCAAATTATTTTTATTATAAAATTGTAAAAATAGTGTATTGATTCTATAATTAGAATTTGTTGGGAAGTTTTCTTTGGCATTAAGATAATTTGATAAATTAGATGCTATATTTAATAATAAAAAAATGAAACAAATTAAATCATTAGCTTATTTTTCTTTCTATTTATAAGTTTAATTAAAAAAAAATATTATTATTAATTTTTTTTGTTTGCTAGTTTCCAGTCTGAGCCACACCAACCCTTAACATGGCTACATTTTTTGTCCCTTCAGGTTTGGACGGGTCACCTACTATCCTATACCCGGCGGACATTAAAAACATTATTATTATTAAAATCATAAATAATTAATGTTTTAGTCCTTTTATATGTTGAATGACCCATCAATTTATTTTAGAAAAGTTTTGCAAACTTCAATTTACACTTATAACATTATCAATATTTTCTAAGATCTAGATCTGTCCAATTCTACTTCAAATTTTAAAGCTATGGAATAGCCATTGTCTCTTCTCTTTTGTTTATAGACTATGTACAAGTAATACAATATTACAAGTATAAGTGTTTCATAAGTACCTTAGTTTTTAGCTTTAGACTATATACAACTATTACGTTAAAAGATTTCTAAGAAGCATGTATACACAACTTTGATGTTAATTTTCACTTGTTTATTATAAAAAAACATTGTATAATCAAATTACCATGAATTATTTTTCTTATTTCTTATTTCAAATTTATAAATAATAAATAAAATAAAATAATGAAATATAGATTTAATAATACTTTAAATGAGATGTAATTTTTTCTTTCAATGAGGCCATTAATTCTTAATGGTATTCCCTTTATAATTATTTTAAGCTAATTTATGTTAAAATAGTAATAAATGGAGATAATTTTCTCAACTTAAGTTTTCTAGAAAAATAATTAATAGTATTTTCAAAAATTAAGAAGAAATTTATAAATACATGTTATTCTATAATCCACATTTTATTTGTTATTAATTGATATTATTTTTTGTAAAAATTAACAATATATTTCATTATTTATCAAGATTTATTCAATTTGTTTTTCTTTAAAATAAATCACATAATTAGTAATATATCTTATAAACAACTCTAACAACCCCTCCAAAAAATGTAAATTAAACTTTCACCCATACTCTCTTGAACTTTTTTTATTTTTCCGAAAAAACTTTATTGAATCCTCAAATTCCCGCTTATCCTATTTTAATCACCAAATAAAAATATTATAATTGCATGCCTCATGCCAAATGGGCATGGATACAATACCATTTCATAATAATGTGCAATACTTGGGTGTGAATACAATACCATGCAAGACATGTAATATTACTTAACCATCCCCAAAATGCACCTAGTAATACTTATAATGCTAGGGAACATTACTATAGCAAAGAACAAGTTTCAATCAAACGAGCAAGTCCCAACTAACTCAAGAAGACGTGCAAATCAAGAAGAACATTGTCCTTGCTTTCATAACCTATATTCATTAATATAAAGAGTGAATTTTGAAGAGTTGAAGGTTGTGTTAAACTCCAATCCCTAATGCATGTGACAAGATGCTACAAACCCCTTCCTTAACATGGGCCCTCGTGAAGGTATAGTGGTACTGATATGTTTTTTTGTAGAGAACTTAAACGATTCCATGCTTATTCATCCCATGTTATATACCATCACCATTAGTAAATTGTTAGTATCCACATAATCAAATGAATAACATTCTAAATAATCACTTATTTGAAGAACATATCAACATAAACAATAGTGATTATTTGAAGAACATATCAACATAAACAATAATTCATTTAAGCTTTAATAAGGGGTTTTGTATAAGCTTTATTTATTTTTTATGTTAATATTGAAGTCATCACTCACCAATCAAGTAGGGGTAGTTAGGTTGGGTCATTATATGCACTCGTTTTTCAAGAAACTTTATCCCAAAGTTAAGTCTCGGATTAAGGTTTCCTATATTAGGTGTAAAAACTTTACCTGGTCAATAATAGTCCCAAACATTAACATAGTTTAATGCTCATACATGGTAAATTTTTATGAATTAATCTATTTCTCTTTAGAGTATTAAAAAATTACAAAAAATTAAGTTACATTTCATTTAATGGGGGAAACAATTAGAGTCTAAAATAGAATAATTTTATCAATTGTTCTATAAACTGCTAAATCATTTAACACTACAAGGCTAACATTTAACATTAATAGTTCTTCACACATAACTATTTGAGACATAATTTACATAGAAGTATATAATAATGATAATATAATTCTATGTGACTCATCAGTTGCAATGAATTTTTTTTTTAAGGATTAGATTTACTAATTATGTATTAAGTATATAAGTTTTCTTTCAATTTCAACAACTCTCTAAGCCTATTTCCACTAGAACTTTACGAAAGTACCTTTTCATGTCATTTAATTTTCTTTGATAGAATGTTGTTGTACACACTTCCCTAGCCTATCTTCCTCTCTTCATTGTTCAATATCAATAATGAAACAAGAATAGTTAATAGCTCAAAACACAAAGAACGATATCCAACATTCACAAAGAAGTGATATAGACCAGTCACATTTCCAGAGAAACCAAACTCAACTGAAAGATCAATAAAAAAATAGAAACAACAGAAGCATGCTTCCTTTCATTTTGTTTCTTCTTAAAGAAACTAATGATAGTACAAACCAAATGATGTTAATCAACAATGCACTATAATGAGTTAGACTTAATCTTTGTAATATAAAATGAGGATGTGTAATAAAAACAATATCGATACAAGGGTGGCAGGTGTAGGGGGTAGCCTCCATGATCCTAGGGGGAATATGATTGTGCATTATGGTTGGGGCCTAGGGAATGTGACAAACATTCTAGCTGAAGTCTATTCGTTGTGGTGTAGGATCAACATCACTAGAAAATATGGAATTAGGACCTTGTCAAACTTTGGGGATTCATTGTTAATCATCTGGGTAGTAATTACCTAGATGAACCCTAGAGGGCACCAAATTCAAGAAATTACTGTACAAATCAAGAATATTTTATCTCAATTTGATAAGGTTTCTCTCTTTCATATCAAGAGGGCAGTGAATGGTGAGATAGATGCATGGCAAAATTTGCAACATCACTTAATTTGGGAATCATTATGGAAAATGGGTAATATCATTATGCCACAATCCCTTGAGCATTTTTATCAGTGGGTGGTTGATTATTTTTTTTGGAAAATTGGTCATCAATTAAAGTACATTCCTTGTGGCTTCCCCTAAGGTCACATAAGTCAAACAGTTGGTGGATAAACAATAAGAGAGAGGGAACCGACTCTCATTTACTCAGCCTGGCCTCACTTGCGGGATTTCAATGCACAATTATGGATCATATAAATGTGTATGGGATCCTCCATGGTTATGATTCATAGGTGAGGTTTGGAAATGGAAGGAATTAGTTTAAGTGTACGATTTCAAAGGAACGGAATGGGAGAGCTCAGTGCATGATTGTTGATGTGGGGTTGTGGATGGTGATAGTGGACATAGAGTGATTTCCCCTTCAAATTCTCATTGGTTATGTCTTGTTTCTTTTTATCTGTTTTCTATTTCCTTCCCTGTCGAGCTGATTTTGTGTGGCACAAACTTAGTCACGTGGACCAGAGGAAATAGGGGATATCTCCTAAATCGATGTTTATGCTTAGGGTGTAGAGAGACAATGTCAATACTCTCTATGATAATTAGGAAAGAGGCAAGGGTTAATTATGCAACTATGGAAGGTGAAGATGTTCTAGAATTCAAAAGGGTCTTGCAAAGACATGAGGAAATATCTCAAGCCAACAATAGTACTATTCTACTCATTTCCACTAAGGTGGTAGAGCTGGGGCAGTATAGTATAACCTAGAATGCTAATCTCTCCATTCTTCTTCTTAATTAAAAAATGTCAAATTGAATTGTTGGAAGCATAATGTAGTAGGTTACATGCTTCATTATTAACTCAGTGGGTGGATAATCTCTCTCTAGCATCAAATAATCAGGGAACTCAAATCTCTAATCAAGAGGGAGAAGTCGACGCTAAAACAATTTACCAAAATCTGGTTCCCATGGAAATAGAAGGCATAGGAACCCAACATTCTGGCGAGGAGTAGAAGATCAAAACAATGTGAAAATGTAAACCAATATGAATGTTTTTTAGAGTCATTTGTGTTTTTTGTTACTTTATTAGGCATGCTACAAGCATAATCACTTGGAACTCTTATCTAGAAAGTATCATTTTGTATGTAAATATCAATCTAGAACTATGCTCTATTTTATGGAAGTCCAAAGATACAATCTAAGTAATCGTTCCAAGCCTCGATTCAATGAACCTCTTATTATATATATAATACAAACTTTAGTTCTGGTTAAAAAAAATTCACCAATATCAATACACGCTAAATTCACAAGATAAAAACATCACTTGTTCTCTATTATCTCTTCATCCACAACCCACTTTCCCCCCTCCTTATGTTTGGATAATCCATTCAATCCTCCATTAGTTGTAGTCCTCAATTTTCCTCCTCTTGGTACCTAAATGTTGTTATTTGAAAGCTCGATTTTCTCCATCCCAATGTTCAAATGATCTATCAAACTTCTTATCACTCACAACCCCAATCTCGACCCTCTTGCTACTTGAATGATCCCATTTACCATGGCACATGTCCCTTTGTTGAGACTAGTGTTTATATGCTTCATGGGATGGTATGATAACCTATCACATGGGTGATTACAATAGGAATAAAAAATCGTAACACTACTTTGAGAATCTACTCGACTTTGGACATTTATAAGGCTTTGCAGCACCATTTATCATTATGGGTCTTTCGCCTCAAGTAGAAAACATGTTGAAGTTAGTTGGTATAGGTTTGGTGGAGGTGCTTTGTATGTCCTCAACCCATATTTATAAATTCTTATGAACATACTTTCATGGTTATGTGCTCCCATTAGTGACTCATAATCTCTTGCTCTATGCTATTCACTTGTGCTCCTAGCACATCACATAACCATGTATGTCAATATTAAGTCATCATTAATCATTATAATCAAATAAGATTAACATATAATTATTCACAACAATCATTCAATATTTTCCATTACACATTTAAAGTGTTACATATTTATTCTCCAATAACCAATTATATGCATCACATAGTTTTCAAGACATTCTTTAATTTCAACATTAAAATTATCATTAAATTCCAATTAAAAATACATATTCAAACAAAAAGTTATTAAGCTTCAATATAATATAATATTATATATATAAACCATCAAATCCTATATTTTTAAAATCTCATAAATCATAACATCTCAACCTACCATCACTCAAATCAAACTAGCATACTCCTAAACAGTGAATGGGAATGTGGAAGTAATGAAATTACAATAAATGAAATCTATAAATAAATAGCATGAGTGAGAATAATGGTTAACAACATGTGTTTCTTCCTAAGAGATCACAAGTTCAAATCCAAAGGGGGTAAGGTAGGTATAAATCATATCTTTTGCAGTTGAATAAACAAATTATCTAGCAATTTCATGTATTTGAACTTTTACGTTGAAATGAAATGTTTAAGTTTTTCAATTTTTTTTTGAAACTTCTTTTATTTGTGGAAGGCATGACATCTTGTTATGAAATTTTGGTTACATTAACGACCACCCTGTTATACAAATATTTGAAGTGATTTTGAAGTCATTGCGCATTTCAGTCTCTTTCTATATGAACAGTGACATCTATTTAGTCCTTATGCTAGGTCCTGAAAAAAGTCTTCCGTACGTATTTAAATTCAATTCAAGTATTATCTATCAGGACCTCTTTTAAAAGTCCTTATATTCTAGGTCTTGTAATATCAGTTCGCTTTTCTTTTTAAAATGAGTCTCTTTCTATATGAACTGTGACCTCTGTTTAATCTTTTATATGTTAGGTCCTCAAAAAAATCTACAGTATGTATTTAAATTCAATTCAGGTATTGAAACTAACTTTTACCTTATAGTTCAATACCTAAACTCGTAAATTATTATATAGATAAAAATAATAGCCGAAATAGTAAATAAATACACATAAGGACTCAATTAGGTCATGTTGATTGACGGTAAAAGTAAATACACAGTTAATGAAATAAATGCACAGTACAGACCCTTTAGGGAAGAGAATAAGCAATACAGACCAAGTCATTTTGATGACTTTGAGAAAGTCTTTATCAAGTTATACTTAGTTTAAGCCACTTTGAGATTGAGGGAAGAAAATGGGCTTTAGCCTGTTAAGTCATTCTGACAAGGCCAGTGAAGTCACTTTGAGAAGGCTAGTGAAGTCACTCCTAGATTGAGGGAAGAAAATAGGCTTTAGCTAGTTAATTCACTCTGAGGTTAGCCAGTCATGTATTGTTATGTTAGGTAGGTAGTCATATATTGTTATGTTAGGTAGGCATTAACATGACAATTTTTTATCTGTTTGAAAGTGAAAGAACTAAATGGATTTGGTATTTTTAATAAATTTATAGGGGATGTTGTCTTCCTTGTGCTCTATTTAGCTTCTTTGATTACATCTTTGAGTTCTATTCAATAAAGTCAAATACTTTTTTGTTTGCTTATTTTGAATTTTTAGTTGAAATATATATCACCTACGTTTTTGTTATTCTTTTTTCTTGGAGAATAACTTTTTGGCAAATACTTGGACACTTAATGTAATGTTGGCAGTGTAGAGTGGTGTGTATGATTCGAATGGAATTGAATCACAAGCTTACACAACTTCCAAAAACAACCCAGTTCCAAAAAAATAACACTCAACTAAACCTTGTGAGAGTAAATCTCTTAACACAATTGAACCAAATTTTTGCTGCATAAATTTTGTTATAAATATAAATATAAAGACACATAAAAATCCATTAGAAAGTCCCAATTTAATTGTCTATTATGATAATTTGTTTGAAGTTTCCCTGATAATTGCATTACATATGTGTTATATTATGAGCCCTTCTCAAATTAGTACACACTGCAAAATTCCTTTGCTACAGATAAACAAAACCGTCCACAAAATGGTAAAGATGATGTTATATGAATGTACTAACAATCAAACACTGCAAAAAAGAATACATGGATTTTGCAAAGTAATATATACAAAGATAGGACGTTGTTTGATAAGTAATTTATAATATTTCCCTTATTACATACACACTGCAAAATTCCTTTGATACAAATAAGCAAAACCTTCCACAAAATGGTAAAGACAACTATCCACAAAATGGTAAATATAATGTGATCTTAATGGACTAACACACAAACGCCGCAAAAAAGAATACACGGTTTTTACAAACTAAGTATATAAAGGATAGGACATATAATTTATGATCACTCCCTTATTGCATCAATGCTAGAACTTCATTATTCAAATCAATTTTGTTGTGAGTGAACTCCTAAAATACATGGCACTACTTTCTAGATTAGAGCTGGAAACGAGCTACTTCTTCATTTAAACAGATTTCATTGTGTGAGTGCACTCCTTTCTAAATTATAGTTGGCAACAAGTTACTTTCACACTTGTTCAACCAGAATGTTCAAATCAATGCCTGAAATCGAAATTGTTCTTGTATGAGTGAAAAAATAATGATTTATCCTGAAAGGGAAGGATTTCCCATTTTCTCATGCAAAATGTTGTGAAACTCAAACACCTATGTTATTTATGAAAGTTAGAAGTCCATGTTTCTTTCTGTTTATATGTTATTTCTTTGATTATATATAAAATCTATGTCTCAACATGGATATCTCATAATGTTTCCAATTAAGTCATTACTTTATTTTTGGGGGCAGTTTTTATCACAACGTACTTTGCTTTAACGATGAATGCACAGTGGCACACTCTTTAAATTGAAGCCTTCTGCCAAGTGCTCATAGTTTTTTGTTGCAAATTGTCCAGTAAAAATTATTCAATCGTCTTTATCTCAAGTAACATTGCTATAACATACCATAGTAAAAGAGATCATGTATGAGGAGAGAACAATAGAAAAATATAGGTTAATTTGATCAAGAGTTTTTGGAATAGGTACAGTTTTTGAAGGTTAGTTCTAAAATCCAAGAAACCAAAACACAAGCTAATTTAATTTGTTTTTTTTTTTTGGAATAGATACAGTTAGTTCTAAAATCCAAGAAACCAGGACACGCAATATGCTCAAGTGTGCATACACTCTGTATGCATATATATATAGAGAGCCCTTTTTCTTGAAATAATTGGATTTAGTTTATTATTATTTTGTGTCCTTTTTTATTGGATTTAGTTTAAATTTGGTTTTTATTTTTTTACCCCACAACTTAGGTAAGATGTTCAAACTTGATTTTTATTTTTTATTGGATTTAGTTTAAATTTGGTTTTTATTTTTTTACCCCACAACTTAGGTAAGATGTTCAAACCTGATTTTTATTGAATTTTTTTTCCAATAGCCGTTTAAATTTGGTTTTTATTTTTTTCTCCCACGGCTTAAGGGAGATGTTCAAACCTGGTTTTTATTGAATGTTTTTTCCAATAGCCTAGGGGAGATGTTCAAACCTAGTTTAATTGATTTTTTTCTCAAACAGCTCTGGGGGAAGATGTTCAAACTTGGTTTTTGTTGGATTTTTTTTGGGAAGGGCAGGGTGGGCAATGATCAAAACTGGAAATCGAAGTGAAGGAGTTCAAACGTGGAAAATAGGGATTACACCGCTCACCACGATAACAAGGTCAGGGTTTGGAGAAAGCAACCCCGTTTGAAGTTACTTAGGGGTTTTTCCGTTAAAGAGCGAAGCGAAGCTACAGGAACCTGGATCGACAGGGCTCGATGTAGTTCCATTCACCGTCAATATAGTGAGAGCTGTCCTCTTTTCAGTCGGATTAAAAGGAAGAAAATGAACCTCTTGAATGCTTTCCCATGCCTTTACATCCATGGATATTAAAACCAATAAAAACAGATACAAATCAAAACAGATACAAATCAGTAAAATAAGCACATGCTTGCTTATCAACTAAAATCTAATAAGATGACGTAAAAAAATACTTGCCTCCTTAGGATCACAAACATCTGACTATACACTCTATGTTTTTTCATCAGACTTAATGAGGTTCTATTAAGGTTTAGTCAGGTAAATATTAAATTCCACCCTATACTGTTATATATATATATATATACTGTAAGTCATGGATGTGGCAACAAAGCTCTGATCTGACCCAGTATAGGAAAGCTCTGATATTTCCTGGAAGGAATGGAAATATAGCAAGGTTTTGCCTCTGCAGCCTCCTCATTGAGCTTTTCTTTCATTCCTCATTGAGGTTTTCTTTCATTGAGATTGATTCTTTCATTCCTCATTGATCTTTGCTTTCATCAAATCTGTTGATATTTCCTGGAAGGAATGGATATCTGTTGATATTTCCTGGAAGGAATGGATATTGGACACAAAGGAATTAAATCAGGAAACAGAGGAGCACTACAGTGCCTCGGAGTAACTATGGTTCCGGATGAGATTTTATTCCGAATTTTGCGAATTAAGATGTCTCATTTCATGGCTGGAGCTCTGTCTTCGGAGCTGAGGACGTTTTCTGCTTTCAAAGGAACGATTTCTTTTAAAACTGCAACTGAACAATGGAACATAAGATTAACTATTTGTTGATCGGAGACTTGAAATCAACAATAATAAAGAGGTTTAAATTCAAGATTACAAACAATACAAACTCATCAAGGGAAAAACAGGTGCGGGCACGCTAAGCCAACAAGCTGCATCTACTCAGCGTGTCCTCCTGGTCAACAAATCGCTGGTGGTTCAGGAATGAGGGCTGTATTTCTCGGTTCCAACGACCCTGGGGGAGAATCTAGAGTCACTGGTGTTTTTCTGTCGCGCAGGATGGATAATGATCATGTTGTCAAGCAGAAGCCAGGTAGTTTAATCCTCAAACCCTAACATCCCGCATCAAATGGTCAGTAGGAAAGGCATTCGATTTATGTTGATGAGGAAGCCACCGAGAAGCAAGAAATAGGCGATGTACCTGCTGAATGTCTTTCCCTGGCTCGTGAAACATGTTGAGAGAAAAGCCATTGTTCCTCGAGGGCAGAGTCATGAAACAAGGGCCCTTCGGCTTGCATTAGGCTCACTAGAAATGGAGGGTCATACTCCTCCGTGAAGGGAACATGCGGGAGGTCCCGCCTAGATAACTAGGGTTGGATGTGAGAAACATGGTCGTAGCCAAGGCCAAAATTAGAGAGACTGTAGAAAACGAAAGTCGATGAATGGGGGTGGTGACTTGATATGGTTGTGCCCTCATCCGCAAAGAAATGAAATTCTTGACAGCTGGAGTGATAAGGTAAGAATGAAATGCGAAATGCATTACAGCTGGAGTGATAAGGTGGTTTTCCTTGATTAACATATGGAGTGATAAGGTAGTATTTTTGGTCGACAGGTTTTGGCTTATGTACTATCAAAACTTTTTTTTATATATATTTTTGGGATAAATATGCTTTTGACATAAATATGTCTTCAATATAAATATATATCTTTTATATAAATATACCTTCGACATAAATATAGGTTTTGATTAACAGGGTTTGACCTGTTAACAGGTTTTTATCAAAACCTTTTCCTATATATACCTTCCACATAAATATAATACTTTAAATAAAAATAGATGCCATATACACATATTAATCTATAATTTAGTTATTATATCTTAAAGAATTCATTCTTTTATATCTTAAAGAATCATGTAATATAAAACATTTTAACAATGAAAATGATGCATATAAAATGGCATATTATAGATATGCAACTTTTGCATTCTATTCTTATAACATCCCTTTTATTTAAGTTATACATCTTTTTAGGTTATATAAGTTATAAAAAAAATCATATCCACATTATCATTATCTAGTTATATAATAATTATCTAATTATATTTAAAATTTATTAAATATTATAGTTAAATATTATTTAGTTAGATAATAATTATATAATTAAATTTAGAAATATTAAATATAGTAGTTAAATATTTTAATTATGATTATATTTATTTTAAAACTTAAAATTATTATGATTAATAAATCCATGGAGGAGAAGATGTGATTATTTATGTTATATAATAATTATCTAATTAAATTTAAAATTTATTAAATATTATAGCTAAATATTATTTAATTACATTATAATTATGTAATTAAATTTATAATTTATTAAACATAGTAATTAAATATTTTAATTATGATTTTAATTATTTTAAAGCTTAAGATTGTTATGATTAATAAGTCCATGGAGGAGAAGATGTGATTATTTAATTTGGTAAAACTCTTTTTTTTTAATCTACATTTATATACCTTTTAAAGTTTGGTTTTGAGACAAAGGATGGATGGTCAATGATTAGTACTGGTATGTTAATTTTAGTATATTAGGTGGTTTCGATTCATTTGGCAGATGTTTCTTGCATTGTTTGTTTTGTTTTGATTGTAAGGTTTTTTTTTTCAATTTTAACTTGTATCAAGATTAGGAATAATAAAAGTAAATGGGATATTGAGAGGAAGGGGGGGAGGGTTCAGTTGTGTGGCAAAAATCAGGACAGGGAGCAGGATGTGTGTCTGCTTTTTGTGGAGTCTGTGTGGGTTGTGCGGGATTGGCGCTGGATAAAATATTTTTAGGTGGAGTAGGGAGGGAAGAGGAGGAGTCCAATTTATCCATGAGCAATGGCCAAAAGTCTTCAAAAATATCCAGAACCCAAGCCTCATTTTATTTTAAGTGAAAAATCTCATTTACAGAGAGTTTTAAAAAGAAGGCCGGGAAGAGATCCCGCATCTTACTTAGGAAGGAGTCTTGTTCCAAGGACTGAGGTGGAACTGGTTCAGATAGGTTCAAAGAGGAGCTGGGGGCTGAAGTTTTGGACGAAGGACAATCTCAACCCCTTCCTTTGTCTATTCCTACCCAATGTCCTCATGAACCCTCCGCCAAGCAAACTGCTTTCTCTACCCTCTCACTCACACCACTCTCCCCCTTCCCCCTCACAGTCACACATTCTCTCCCCTTACCCCCCTCCCCTATCGATCCAATGTTACTATTAGGAAAAACTGCACTAGACCTCCCAAAAATCCCCCAGGCTCAGCAGAGGGTGGGCTTGTTGGCTTGACTTCTTCAGAGACTTCCCCTATAAGAACTGATCCCATTGTTCATGAACCCAACTGCCCTTTACCTATGACACTTAGAGCACCCATGCCATCCAATTTTGTTTCTTAATGATCCTTTTATCTCTCAACCTCCATGGGTTTGGAAGCCCCACTAAGCTAGCTTCCCTCAAAAGGTTATTTTCTAATATCAAGCTGGACATAGTCTTTCTTCAAGAAACCCCGGTCCTTAGTGATAAGGCGAAAGAACTCTTCTTACAGTGTCTTCCACACTGGTCCACTATTGCCTTAGACTCTCTAGGCCACTTTGGAGGCTTGCTCACTAGCTGGAACCCTGATGTTGCAAATTTTCAAGCTTATGGAACTTCAAAAGGGATCCTAATAGATGGTAAGATTAAATTCTCAAAATCCTCTTTCAAACTCCTAAATTTCTATGCTCCCTATAGCGATCGAGAGCCATTCTGGCAAACTCTTTTTGATTCAGGTCTTCTCCATGAGGACAACCTTATTTTAGGAGGTGATCTCAACTTTACCCTTTTCGCTAATGAAGTGTGGGGTGCATCTGCAAGGACTGATCCAAAGGTAGACTTTTTTTACTCTATCCCTCATAGATCAGGACTTATTGATCTCTAGCCTTCAATCCTCACACCCACTTGGCAAAATGACAGATCTGGATCTAATGGTATCTCCAAAAGACTTGACTGTTTCCTTTTATCTTCCAAGATGATTGGCGACCACCACCATTTCAGATCATGGGTTGAACTTTCAACGATCTTTGACCATCAACCGATTTGTATACAATTTGAAGGTCCCCCACGATCTTCGACGACACCATTTAAATTCAATTGTACATGGATTGAAGACCCTGATTTTCTTTCTCTTGTCCATACAACTTGGGCGGATTTACAAGAGTGGAGAGACTCTTCTGCTATCCTTCTGCTCTGTGAAAAACTTAAATACCTGAAGCAGCCTGTTATTAAATGGAAACTTAAAAAGAAACAGAATATGAAGGCTGATATGGTGCGTTTAGAAGAAAAAATTACAAAACTCTTTGACAACAATCTGTCACATATATTTGATGCGAAAGATTTAAACACTCTCTAGGATTTAACACAAAAGAAGAATGATATTTTATCTCGTGAAGAAGCCACTTGGATACTCTGAAGCCGAGTGACCTGGTTAGAAAAAGGTGGTAAGAATACCAATTTTTTCCATAAGTTTGCAACTCAGAGACGCGGCCATAATACTATCTAGGACCTGACTGATGCTGAAGGAGATTTAGTCTCAATCGATTCTAAGTTACACTTGCTGGCTTTTAAGCATTTTAGAACTCAATACAAATCCATTGAGTATGAAAACATTGATGTACAGTTTGATGTACTACAGACGGTCCCTCGCTTCTTCAAGGAATCTGACAATATGAATATAGGTAAACCTGTCACACTCTTTGAGCTAAAAGAGACTATTGACATTATGCCTAAAGACAAAAGTCCTGGTCTAGATGGATGGACTTAGGAACTTTTCCAACACTTCTTTGAGATCATGGGTTTGGATTTACTCATAGCTATGGAAGAATAACGTCTCACAGGAATTATCCCTGGAGCACTAAATGCAACGTTCTTCACTCTAATTCCTAACACTACTACATATGGGCGGATTATTCCACGAAAATTTTCCACGCTTCCACTAGTTTCATCATTTTTTTAAACATGGTGGAATTTTCGTGGATATTGCCACGAAAGTTTGTCACAATATCGACAAAAATCTTAATTTAACCTAGTCGGGATTTTCGTCACTATAGCGACGAACTTTCATGGCAATAACGACGCAAATTTTTCCTATCTCATTGGTCAATGTTAACAGCTAGTTGACTATTTTATCTATATATATGTGACTTTAAGAGACTTTGCGACACAATTGCTATAGTTGCGACAATGTTCTTGGCTTTTGTTTGAGTTGTTTATGTTTTCCGTCACCCACCGGTTGAACAAATCCAATTATCGATCTACATAGCTCGGATTTTGAACTTGCAAGGTTAGTATGCTATTTTTTATTGATGTACCTATTTAACTTGTGATTTTTTTTTTCAAATGTCCAAATTGCATTTAGCTTGTTTTATCCTTGATAATATATTATAATATGTGTAGTACCATATTTCATGTTTTTGGTTTTTGGATCTAGTTAGTATTTTCTATGGAAAAGGGTATGCAGATTCCATAATATTCTAGGTTTATGGAATCCACATACCCTTTTCCCTTCAATTGTAGTTATAATCTCTCTCTCTTTTCATTGATAAAGATATGGAATTGCTCTTGAAACTAAACCCTGATCGGTGAAATGATAGTAATTGATTGCTATATTCCCTGCTTTATCAGGTACTAATAAGATAAATAAACACTAACCCTAAAATTATGTTAGGCATATATGTCGTTATTATATAAAGAAAACATTTGTACACATATGACCTTATTATAAAGATGTTATCTATGTTGTCATGATGTTGATCCTCTACACATATGATCATCTTATTATAAAGATGTTGACCTTATTATAAAGATGTAGGTCACTATAAATAAACATATCATAATCGAAAGGAGTAACCAAAATATAAAAAATTGACAACTTAATGTTTGGTATTGTGTAGGTAAGACAGTTACTTGTCAGGACAAGGATTTGTCACAATGAACGAAAATGACAGGAAGCTTACTCAGTTAAGAGCGGCATTAGAGGCGAGGGGAGATGGAAAATGTTATTTCCCTTGCTATGATTGTAGAGGCTTGAAAAATAGAATACTTTTGATAACAACAACCCAAAAACATTGTAGGGAAAAGGGGCACGCCGAAGGGGGTTATGAATATCATCCCTTGGTAAGAGGATTCAATATTTAATGTATTCTCTGTAATAATCAATATGTCATGAATTTTAGTAATATTTCTTATCGGG
>JZKD02S1788036.1:135775-146092 GCA_000966675.3 Picea glauca | reverse complement strand
TCAGTGAATCCTTTTTGAAAGTCATGGAAGAGGTTTTCACTAGGGGAATAATGTGGAAAGGTCGATCGACCCTTCTATAGATAATTGTTCCCTTCTAGTTAACTGTCCATTTCCTGGATTGGTGTTTCTTTAGGGGGGGAATAAAAAAGGGTTAGGAACTCCTTTTGAATTCATATTTTTAATTAATCTTTATTGTTATTTGAGCTAGTTTGGAAGAATAGGTCAACCATTCCTTATATAAATTTTCAACGAATCATTTTAAATTTAATATAAGAGGTATTTGTTGGGGGAATAATGTGGAAGGGTAGACAAACCATTTTATAGAGAATTGTTCCATTTCAGTCAACTCTTAGTATCCTAGAATAATACCTCTTTAGGTGAAGAATAAGGAAGGAATGATAGCCACTTATGCATTTACATTTTTAATTAATCAATTTTGTTATATCTCCTAATCTAGAAGAGTCGACTGACACTTCCTTGTATAACTTCTCAATCAAGCCTTTTCAAACTCAAAGAAGATATTTGCATTGGGAGAATAATGTGGAAGGGTCAATTGACCCTTGTATATATAATTGTTTCATTCTAGTCAAATCTGCATCTCGTAGAATGACATTTCTTTAGGGGAATAATAAAGAAGGGTTGATTGCCCCTTTCCCATTCGATCTTTTCAATTATTTTTCCAATTTATATTTTGTGTTATTTTTCCTACTATGTAAGGGTTGATCGACCCTTCCTTGTATAAATTTTCAATGAAGCCTTTCAAACTCATAAAAGAGGCTTTCACTAGGGCATAATGTGGAAGTTTTACCTTGTACCTTGTACTACATTGTACCTCTCAAGTATCCAAACACTCAACCATGTGTATCCATGAGGGTTGCTCCTTGAGAATTGTTAGGAAGGAGTCATCTAGGAAATTTCCACTAACCAATTGCCCTATCTTTAGTTCCGAGAGGTGAGTCCCATGAAGTAGTTGATGTTTGATTTTACAACAAAGTAGATAGAGAAGGACCTCTATAGCCAAAAGATATAGGGATGACACCAGAGGGAATCCCTATCTAATTTATTGAAATAATCCCATTTGTTCATATTTTCTTTTATTAATGAAGAAACAAGCCAACGAATTAGTAAAGGAGGTTTCCACTCTAATTTTGAATCTGAGCCTAAGTCCTATGAATTTGAGGTTCATTTTGATAAGAAGCAATTTCATTAACTAATTAGGGAGATTAAAATCCTTTCTGTAGGATATGGTCAAGACCTATTTAGCAACAAGCACACTCTTCAGAGTGGATAATGCCAAGGTTGGGACTAGAGGTTTGATTGATACTCCTAGCTCTTTAAATAATGAATATTCCATGACCATTTCATTTCATATTGAAGGAAAGGTAACATGTTTCATGCATCTATGAAGAGGTATCTTAGTGGCCATTCTATTAGGCTTCTATCTAGGTGGCTCTTGTATGAGGGAGGACACCTAAGACATATTTCTATGGGCCTCGATATTTCATCAACCTTTGTCTCCTAGTTACAACAACCTCATTTATACCTTCACTCATCACCATAGTGGATTTCATCACTTCTCATGGTAGGTGTTTGGAAAGCCCTCATCCTTCTCTTTATTCTCTTTTGTCAGTGGGCCCCCAATGATTTAGATGGAAGAGTTTGGAAGAGTTATAGTCTAGGCCTATATATAATATATAATATATAATATATTATATATTATATATTATATATATATATATATAATATATTATAATATAATATAATATAATATAATATATATATTATATTATATATATAATATAATATATTATATATTATATATATATATAATATATTATATATTATATATTATATATTGTATATATTATATATTATATATATAATATAATAAAAAAAATGAAAATCAAAACCACAGTCCCACTATATCACTCACACATGCACTCACCACCACAGTCCCACTATATCACTCGTGTGTAGAGCTGGAAGCTACCGCCACCATAGTCCCACAGATTTGGAGCACGAAAGGGAGAGGAGGACGAGAGAAGGAGGAGGGCACATAATTTGCAGAGGAGGAGGGCACACGATTTGCAGAGGCTAGGGCACGATCATTTGTAGAGGAGGGCACACGATTTGCAGAGGAGGAGGGAACACAATTTGCAGAGGCTAGGGCACGGTCATTTGCAGAGGAGGGCACACGATTTGTAGAGGAGGAGGGAACATGATTTGCAGAGGCTAGGGTATGGTCAAGATCTAAGCCGTCCGTCGTTTGGGGACACGTGGCGAGAGATCCGACATTTCAGAGGAAGCCAGTGCAAAAGGGTGGAGAACTTTCGAAGTCATCGGTAGTCGAAGCAGATTTGGGCCATTGATCCTGCGGGGACAGGGGTCACCAGATCTTGCACTCCAGAGCAGGAACGCTCTAGAGGAAGATGGAGTTGGGTGGAGCAAGAACTCTCGAAGGCCAGAGAGTCGGAGTTCATCTGCATCGTCCATCAACAGAGGAAACGTGTCATCATATCCTTCACTTCTAAGGATATCCACTTCGGAGGAAAGTGGGTCGCGTGGGTTGAGAACTCCCGAAAGCTGAAGCGCCAGAGTTCATCGTGACCGTTGATAGTCGTGTACGCATATCAAAAGATCCGACACTCTGGAGAGTTGTCACTCTAGAGGTTTGTGGCATTGAACACTTTGGAAATCTTGAAGCACAAAGTCCTGAAGCTATTTATGACTGTTTATTTAGATAGAGAGTAGAGACCGTTGATCCCTCTCATGTCAGTTGTGAACTTCACGAGTTCAGAGTTCGGGAGATTGGCATTGTGGTGAGATGAAAAAACCCAAAGCCCCAAACTCTGAAGCACTGAGTAAGCACCTGTTGGTTTGGAACCTGGTCATATTCGTGGTCATATGCTATCACCACTGAAGGAAAAAGGGATAGGGCCTGAGAGCTGAATTTGGAAGCACATGAAGCTGAGAGAAGCGCCTGAAAGGTTAGGTGAGTTCGAACCTGCACCAGGTGGAGTGACAAGTCCCAAAATTTCCTCAGGTATCATTAGATTGGCCCCTAACTTGGAACAGGGTCCCTTAAAGGATTTTATGGGTTTTGAAAAGATCTTCGTTCATTATTTTGAGCACGAGGAAGGAAACAAAATCTCGTGGATAAGGTTTTTGGGCTCAGCAGGAGTCTGAGAGCCAATTCGACTCCATCAAATTGATCAATCCTAGACCGGGAGGTCGCGTAGCTCGGGAGGAAGAGGGGGTTTGCATTAGAAGCATACCAAGGACATATGCAGCCTGGACAACAAGCAAGAAAAGTTTCAATCACACATGATTGAAGTAGAAGGTATGATCAATAACCATGCATTTACTATTTTTAGTTGATTCAGGAGCTAGTCATAGCTATATAGATTCCCAGGTAGTGGAAAGATTGCAATTTCCAAGAAGAAAGCATGGGAAATATTGGTTGGTACAGTTGGCTACAAGAGCCAAGAGAAAATTAATTGATTTGGTTAAGTCAGGTCTAGTGGGCATGGTTGGGCTGAGCACCAAGGAAGATTGGAACATCTTGCCTTTGGGTTCATATGACTATTAAATCGGTATGGATTGGTTGGACCAACACCATACTGTCTTAGACTACCATCACAAGGCATTCAATTGCCTGGATAAATAAGGAATTTGAGAAAAATCCAAGGAATTCCTAGGTCTGTAGCTATCAGAGAAATTTCTGCAATGCAACTGAAGAAATGTTTCAAAAAAATGGATGTCAAATAATTGTATGCAGCTAGAAAAGGGGGCATATGTGCATCCTTAGAGTATGAATAGAGATTGGCTATGCAAGTCAAGTTTGAAACTAGTAGTCAAAGAGAAGAGAAGGTACAAGAAACCTCAAGTACTAAGGTAGTCAGTCAGAAAAAGGCTGAAGTAGTTCAGTTCGAAAACGTAAATGGACGATGAAGAATCCAGAGTCTATAAAGTATCTTGATTGGAACTATAATTCATCCAACTATGAGTTCGATTAGTTGGATCCAAGAAATAAATGAATACTGGAGGTTAACATCATCTTAGTATTTGGCTGTAAATGAAAAAACAACCAAGAGTGATTTGGCTAGAAAGTGCTCAGGTCATAAATAATCATGTACAATGATTACCATGAAAGCACAAGAAGATTTCAGGATCTAGGATGAAGTGAAAACTATGAGAACAACAAGAAATATGATACAGGGAGAAAGAAGTTACTGAAATTGCAGTAGCAACAATTTAATTAGGGTTGGTTGGACAACGATACACAAAAAGAGAATTCTTACATGTTTGCAAGTGTTGTCGATGATGTTGCTGCATATGGAAGGAAGCAACATAAAGTTGAAGTGTTGGTTATAAGTTTGATAAGAGAAGCATGAAAGCTTCTACTATCATCAGCTAGTCAGGTAACAATAAATTCATTTAATGGCAGCTATGCAGGTAAGTATTCTCTTTTGAAATTATGTTGCATATTTTCCAAAGGGAAATTCAAGTAAGAATCTTCCCTGATTGAATTTTTATGATACACATGATGGTGTTATTTGAGTAAGATACCACTAGAGGTGGTAAAGGCTAGAGGCCTGTTATAGTTATCAATCTTTTATCTTTTGAATGCACACACTGAAATAGTAGAATGTCATGTTAATTTGGTTATGGGGTAATAACTAGAGAAATAAAAGATAAGAACTTGTTATAGGAATGAATGCCAGTAAAGCTAGTCATGTATGAGACCAGGACATGGCTGGATATGGAAAAGTATGGATATGGAAAGGCTACGAACCACATAGGTACCAAAAGCTTCCTACCTTTAAATCAAACTTGGACTACAACTTTTTTTCTAACACTAATGAACACCACATAATTATATTCTTGGTGTAGTGTTCAGGTCAAAAAGGAAGGCATCCAAATAATTGGGAAGAAAATAGGAAGTGTGTGGGGAATGTGTCAAGACATTGGCCATAATTTCAACTTATGGATGGTGAGATACATGACTGAGATAAAGAACATTATGTAATTCAATGCAAGGTGCATTGAATAAATATGCATTGAGAATTGCACTCATGCATAGTGAGTGATATAATTGGTTACTTAAATGCAATTGTTGAATGTGTTTTGTAAGTACATGCATATATATTATTGCATGGAAATAATGGTTACTAACAACTGAAATGTTGTTAACTCATGAAGTTGAGGACATTTCAGGAGTTGTTAGACATTGCAAAGGAAAGTTGCAATTCAAGTAGTCACGTAAGCATTGACTACAACAAAATTTCTTGTTCAAAAAAGAAGTAATGAACTTATTGATATTACTGTGAACATGCTTATGCATAGAATGATAATTCATTCTATATTTAATAAAATTGTTTGGTAGTTGTGATTGAATTGCTAGGTGCAGACAATTCTAAGATCACTGCATAAGGTTTTATACATATTGCAATTGAATTATGATGTACAGAAAATACTGACAATTTGTTGGATGTATACAAGATGAAGCATTACAGGAAAAATGGTATGTAGTTTGGTGCTTGTGGAAAATCACAAGGAAGGCTACATTCCTAATATGGCAACATCCAAGAAGAATTATGAAATAGAATTTCATGTTTTGGGCAAAATTTGAATTTCCTTTGAACTAAGTTTGAGTTCCTAAATGAATTCTTTTATGTTCTCTCATGATAACTACATGTGTGTGATGCAGATGAGATAATATTCATTAAAGTTGGAATGTTGGAAGAAGAACTACTGTTAGAGACACTGAAGCCCTTTAATGGATAACCTTGGTGAGAGGCTCTGGTAGTGGATTGGCTCTATCCTTGTGTGTGAAATCCTTGGAAAGATGGATCACTGATGGACTGTGTAGTAGTGAAAGGATACTTGAGCCTGGAAGGGTGAGTTCAACAAGGAAGAGGCAACTCAGAAATTCTTATGGCATGGTAGCTGCCATAAGGAGGGTGTGTCAAATGGTACAGTGAGATGAATTCTTCCTGGAGAAAATTTATGGAGTAGAGCAAATGACTTCCAACTATAGAATGAATACTAGAATTGGTGCTTAAAAGCAGAGCACCAGGTGATTAACAAGTTCCAACAGCAAAAGCTTGGAGATTTTTGAAGATTTTGTATTATACATGGTATATAATGCACCGAGGACAGTGCATAAATAAGGGGAGGGGATCGTAATATCCCAAGGCCGAGCCATGGTTGTAATCATGAATTGTAACATGTTTTGTAGGCTAGTGAGACAAGTGTTATAAGCTAGGAGGCTTATGTGCTTATTAGGCTGGAGAGCCTAGATGTTAAAGGCCTTGAGCCTATTTTGTACATGTAAATATTCATATTATTAATATAACAACATTGTTGCATGTAGACTGATCACGAAGAAAGAGTGTGGGGGACTAAGCTCCACTAGGTTGGGCAAGGGAGAAGGCTAGGATATTGGTGAAAAATGGTTAATCTTAAGAGCTTAAACCCAATAGAATAATATATAGTTATTATTCTAAAGGTTGTAAAGAGGATATTAATTTATCCTAAGTTCCTTTGGGGAGAGGAACGAGTTCCAAGTGGAGAGGAATGTGCTCATGGAGAGCCAAGTATCATCCAAGACGCATGCATATTTATGGGGGCACTCTCACGATTTAGACGACTCTCTCCATTCTGGCCAGGCTGAGCATTTTGACCATCTGTTTCCCCATTCACTCATGCACTGAGCAAGCACGCAGTCAGTCATTTCTTCCATTGTTGAACCGTAACCATCCTAAACCTTTGCAACAAGCCCGAACTGATATCTTACTAAACCTGTACCATGCGAGTAGCCTATGTTTCATTGTTTCCCCACGTTCAGTTTCTATTGTTGTCATCACCTTTCCCGTGTGTTGAAAATTGGGTTGTCAGGCCCGTGGATAGAAGAAGCATGTTGTCAGACCTGTGAGCAACTCTCTCTAGGTGAGATATTGTGCTGAAGAAGTGAGTTCTCTTGTGAGAAAGTCTCTCCAGGCGAGAGAGTGTGTTGAGGAAGTGAATTATCCTCTGAACAACTCTCTCCAGGTGAGAGAGTGTGTTGAGGAAGTGAGTTCTCCTGGAGGGAGTCCAGTAGTAGATACAAATCTCTGAGAATTCTTGATCCAGCCTATTGCTGAAGCCTGAAAAGGGAGGTGTAGCAGCCGATGGACTATGTGACAGTGAAGGTGTACACTCCTGGGGTGGGACATGCATGTGGAGAATGAGAGTCCGTGAGCTGTGGGCATAAGTGGCTCCTTGGAGGAAATCCTTGTTGTTGTACTGTGCAACTTCCTGTTGTCCCTGCCTAGCCTAGGAATCCCTTTACTCGGGTGGAGTTTAGTCCCAACTCGGGGGTGACTCACTGCTAAGAGTGATGAGCAACGTGGTCTATGGCTGGGAAGTTCGTGGAAGGTCTACATGCAGTTGGTGTACTTCAATTAAAAGATAAGTACCAATTCTCTGTTGATTTACATGCTGTGTATTTGTACATGCTATATTGATGAGTATTGCCTGTATATGCTATATGTATAGACTTACTGTTATTTCCGCATTAATCTATGTATTAGCATAATATGTTGTATGTTTATGTTTATATATATATATAATGCTACCTCATAAAAATAACAATTATCATCTACATATATATATATATAGATAGATAGATAGATAGATAGATAGATAGATAGATAGATAGATAGATAGATAGATAGATAGATAGATAGATGATAATTTTTATTTTTATGAGGTAGCATCCCCCGGCTTGTTGGTGGATGGGGAAGTTACAAAATGGTATCAGAGCAAAATATGTTTACAAAGTGATGTTGCTCTGCCTGTTGGTGGTCGGGGACATTACAACCTTTTTGTTTTTGATATATCCTTCAATCTTGAGGGTTTGAGGAGTGCTAATTTCTAGCCAATGCATTACATGATATCGTGGGAGTCAACTCTTCAGAAGAAATCTCTTCTATGTTTTCATCTTGAGATGTTTGTTTTTTTCTTGTTCTTCTTCCTCTTCAAAATCTATGTAGAATAATTTCTTCTCACCACACTTACTGTACTTGCTGTCACAATTAAAACATAAACGCTTTTCTTTTCTTCCCTCCAGTTGTTGAGATGTCAACCTTGTAGGTTGAGGTGTTTTAGAAGAAGGAACATTATTCTCTTGATAGATGTTAGGAGTGGTCCTTCTAGTAGCAACAACCTCATTTTTACTTTCAACATTTCTCGCCACCCTGAACTCATTCTCCAATGATTGGGGTTCCCAAAGGCAAACCTCATTTTGAATGTTATCCTTTAAATTTCCCATGAATACATCAATCGGGTGCTCCTATGGAATATCCGTTACCTTTATATTCAATCTTTGGAAGTTCTCAATATGCTCCACAACTGAACCCTTTTGCTTGAGATTTATCAATTGGCTAAAGAAGGTATTGCTCCTTGTATCCTCATAGTGTGCTATCATTTCTTCCATGAAAATTGTCCAAGTGACAAGTGATTTGCGAGAACAAAGCCATCGATAACACACAAAGTGATTGGGTTATAAATATAAAGAAGCAATTCATACCTTTCGTGTATGTGGCACATCATGTAGATAAAAGAATTGCTCCATATGAAGTATCCATGTGATTGGATCCTTACCATCAAACTTCCTCATATCAATCTTAGCAAAGTGGTTGGTCTTCAACCCAAAGTTGGAGTTTCTCCAATCTTGATTCATCTTCCTTGTGTCCTCATCATCAATCTCATGGGATACATTTTCACTTTCAGGTGGCCTCTCTATTAGAAAAATTTTCAATCCTTCCATGATCTCCCTTTTTAAACCATCCATCTTAGTATCCATTATTGCCTCCAAATTAACTTCAGTTGAATCTATCATCCCTTGTAGTCCATATTTTGTTATTGTCTTCTTTTGTAAATCATTTATGTCCCTGCACATTTCTTCCCCTTCATCAAGAGTCCAAGTAGCACTGTTTGGAGGCTTGTTTGGTGTAGAATTTCCCCTTTTTGGTGGCATGTTGGCCAAGTATCACTTTTAAACCTTGATTTCAAGGTGGTTCTGCTAGACGATCTTTATTCCGCTGTATCTCCAAAATTTTGGCCCTTCTAGGTTTGAAAATTTTGTTTTGTAGTTCAATGATACGTCTTCTCTGCAATGCCACAGGTCTGATCAAAATTGGACGTGCCAAGTGGAATTTATGGTAACTTCTCCACACCTTGCTGATTTTTGTCCCTTCCTGGAGAGTGTACTTGTAAAGTGTGGAAAGAACACAATATATGATATTTTATTTTGAAACTTGCAGAAAAAATACTACAAACTGTCCACTTTCCAATGCAACTAGTCACTTAATTTGGATACTCACTGAAGAAGATATCATTGTTTTACCCGAAACACCTATTTGAGACTAGTTAATATGACTAGTCAGATACCCTATCTTACACAGGGTGTATCTACAAAATTAGGATGTCCCGGAAGATGAATTTTTTATCACAACTACCTTGATAATTTCTATGAATAGCCTATTGGTTTAAGGGTCTGAAACATCACATAAATTTTTTTATAGCAAAAATCCCGTGATGAATAAATTCAGGATGATTCCATAACCCTATCTTACCCAGGCTATATCTTCGAAAGTTTAAGGCTCCAGGAGCTGAAATTTGAATCCCACGTACCTTGATCTGTCTACTAAATATGCTCCAAAGGGTTCCTACTAAAACAACGTATAAAACAAGTTATAGCAAAAATTCCAAGGTGTCTCAAATGCAGCAGTGAAACCCCAAGGCCTTGATCTTTGATCCCAAATGTTAAGAACCAAATATGAAAATAGCATAAAAAAACCTTAGAATAAGTACTAAACGCCTTGAAAGAGAGAGAATTTCAGATAATAAGCCTCTTCGAGGGGGAAACCTCCTTATACACCAGATAAATTTCCAAATACAAGATGATTCCAAATGAAAATGTCTTCTTGGTATATATATGAGACTAGGAAGTACAATTACAACTAATTGACCCAAGCCAATATAAATAAAATAACATTACTAATGTAATATTCCCCAATTAAGGGGTAATGTGCCACTATTTAGGCTTTAACATAAATTGATGCCATCAATAAATTCATTCTCTACAATTCAGAGGCAACATAGCCATGGGTCGCATTGTACGAACATAAGAGGAGGAAATGGGAAAGTGACAGGAAAGAATTTAGATGATTGAATGGTAGAAGCATGCCTTATGCTGATCATTTAAAAGAAAATATGCCAATGATATGCCCCAACAGTTGGGTTGTTGCCCAAGTCAGAGAGAAATATGGT
>JZKD02S1788036.1:84378-123727 GCA_000966675.3 Picea glauca | reverse complement strand
ATATCAATTCCAAGATATTTGTATGAAGTCACTTCCTCCAATTTGTTGTTGTCATATACAAAGGTATCATAAGGGATCTTATTGGATTTAATAATCATGACCTTAGTCTTATCAGAATTAACAGTCATACCCATATTGGAGCAAAAATCCTTGAGGATTATTAGTTGGTTTTCAAGATCACGAGGACTCCTTGCCATAAGAATGATATCATCGACATAAAGAAGAAGATTGATGACTGTACTAGTGATATATATTTTTCACCCAACACTTCTGTCGTATACATTTTGCACCCAACAATTACGGAGTCCCTGACCAACCACGACATGATATTTAATAATTTATAAAATATTATAACATTGTACCAAGACTTATAGCAATTTATATAATGCTATAACACTTTTTACTTAAGGAATAATATAATCAATTATTTAAATTTTATTCAATATTATTTTTAATGTTTTTAAATGTAAATTTGAAATTTTGGAATTTTGATTTTGTTTATGATAACAAAGTCTTGTACCTAAATAACAAGTCGACAGATCCATTTATTTTTCTCCAACTGCTCCTGCACTCCTGGTTCTCCTGTAGGTCGTCGGCCCTGTGGCACTCCTCCTCCCTCCATCGACGCTACAACAATCTCCTTAGGTTCCAATGGTGGCTTGCTCGCTCTCTTCTCAGAATGATGGTGCCCCTCCTGGTGTTGTTGCGGCAACGAATCCTCCTACAACCTCAGCTCCCCTTCACGACTGCGCTCCCCCTGGTGCTTCATCGATAACGAACTCAGGTCTCCCTCCGATTCTGACCCCCTCCTTCAAAGAGGTAGCCTCACGACAACTCTTCGGTCTGCATGCAATGACCCTTGAGGTTGTCTCTCGTTAGGGTCGACCGTCCGGGCTGCATGCAGCAGTTCCTGAAGCTCTGGGAATCTCAATTCAAATGTTGTAGGAAGCCCTAACTCATGCTCGACATTACGAAAATCATGCTTTCGTCTGCAGGTTTAACGGATTCTGGCCCAATCTTCCGGATCTCCTCTCTTGGATCTCTTCCAACTGGTACCCGCTTTTAGATGGAGAAGTCACTACCTGCCCCTGTGCAAAGGGGTTCTTTGTGGTAGTTTTCGAATCTACAAGCGAAAGAGACAAGGTGTTTAACTCTGGGCCGTGGTTCTGGGGTAGAGTAGGTCTGTCCATGCAACTATGGACCCCCTTGATGCAGGAGCATCCACACCTCATCAAGCGAGCAGTGCGTGGAGCAGGAAAGATAGCTGGACAAGCCAACAAACTTCTTTTTGAATTTTACCTTGATATTTGTTGCGCCAAGAATTAATGAGTTAATGTAATGAAGCACACTTGTATTGTATTATAGATAGGAAGGCATTTATTGGTTTTAATGCTGTTAGATAGGAATTTATTATAGAATTGATAGTTCCAGATTTCGAGAGGGCAAACGGAATATAGGCACCCTCCTTTGTACATTGTATTATTATCAAGCATTCAGAAGAGAAGAGCAAGCAGAGAACTGGTGAAGAACACCCATGTACAGATTGAATTAATAGAAGGAAGTCTTTGATTCAGCTTCATGGTTTGTGTTGTTTCTCTATATTAATATTATGCTCATGGATGTTTGCTTTCTATTATGCATTTGCTTGTGAATATGCCGTGCATGTGATTTCAGAGGCTTATTGAAGTCTGAAAGAGAGGAGAAGGAGTTTCAATTGTTTCTCTGTTTGAGCCAGGAGATTCCTGCATAGAGTGCAGTCGAATTCATCCGCATAGAGTGCGTTGATGAGGCTCAACAGTTAAGCTCTCATTCTCGTTCACCCAGGAATTGATTTGGGTTGAGGAAGCCGTGCAGGTAAAGTGCAGGCTGGACTTGAAGTCTCAGCAGTTGGTCTGAGCACAGGAATACAGGATTTACTGTGGCTACGAGTGCTCGAAATCCAAAGGACTTAACACTTGAAGAGTGGTTGAAGGTCGAGCGCAAGCAGTGTGCGCAGAGTCTCTCAGGAAGTCGAGATTGTTAAGCTCAGGAGGGATAGTTCCTTTCCTTTACGGTGGGAACAGACCTGTGCAAAGACCCGTGCAGGGCGAAGCTTTGGAGCAGGAGAAAATCTCAAGGAGGAGAATTGACGCCCACGATTCGCCGAGCAGATTTGTGAAATCCCGCCGATCGTCCGATCCAAGAAATGTTGCATGGAAGTTAACCATTTGGCGCAAGGAGGGAACGGGCCATCGCATATCGGCATATCGAGATTTGCGAGGCAAGAGTTTCATGCTCGTAGAAATCGCGATTCACGATTTCTCGAATCAACGGGAGTCGTCGATCAGAGCAGGGACACGTGGAGAAGGATCCCGAGGAGGCGGGGTACGACGTTCAGGGTTTTCGACACCAAAGAGAACTTGTATCGTGGATTTGCGATCCACGAAATCCCAAGGTGACGTGGCAGTGAAGAACCCCGGGAGCTAGTGGAATCCAGGTGGCGTTGTATCGGGGAATCGGTACCTCGGTGCTCGAGGTTTGAAGATACAAAGCGTTGATATCGCGAGTAGCGATATCGTGATAGGGAAATCCCCGATAAGGAAGGAGCGTTGACCTTTGACCCATCGGGGTTCAGGATTTTGTTTTGCACGATATTGTGTAACGAGTTTCACGAAACTGCGAAACCCGATCTCCCGAGAAGTGAAGGGGGGATCACCGAGGAAATAACTGTGGGTATTGAGGACTCCTGAGAAGAGTTAGAAGAGTCTTCGACTCTCCGGGCTGTGTGAAAGAAGGTCCTGGTGAGAGTGGCTTGCCGTCGAGGGCAGGTTGCAATCAAGTGGTATCAGAGTGGGAGAAGAATTCTCTTTGTTCAGGTAGCAAAGGGAAGCGGATTACATAATGCCGCCGAGAAGAGAAAGGCAATCGCCTGATCGTGAAGACAGGGATGCCCGAAGGAGAGGTAGACCGGCAGGGAATCTAGAAATGGAGCGTCAAATACGAGATCTCAAGGCAAGACTCGAAGAGATGGAGACCACCCAAAGGCGTGGAGTCGGCGCTGGAGAGTTCAGTGATTCCGAGGTTGAAGAAGAAGCTGGACATGATGCGGAAGAAGTCACAGTAGAGGATGCCTCAACAAAGAGGTTGATAAGAGCCATCTCCAGGATGAGCTCGAAGACAAAGATGGACATGCCCGTCTATGAGGGGAGTCTAAATGCAGAAGAGTTGCTAGATTGGATCTGAGCACTCGACACATACTTCGATTACGAAGATATCGAAGAGGACAAGAAGGTAAGGCATGCTGCTACCAAGCTGAAAGGACATGCAACCTTATGGTGGGATGAGTTGCAGGCTGATAGGCGCTGCAAAGGAAAACAGAAAATTAAGAGCTGGGATAGGATGATCGCTAAGATGAAAGTGAAGTTCATCCCCAGAGATTAACAGATCACACTATTCAGGCGGATGCAAAACCTGAGACAGAAGATGATGACGGTGAAAGAATACACCGAGGAGTTCTACAGGCTCAACATTCGAGCTGGTCATCGGGAGAATGATGACGAGAAGGTGGCGAGATACCTGAATGGTATGAGGTATGACATTTAGGATGAATTGAGCATGGTTACCATCCGAACAGTTGAGGATGCATACCAAATGGCTCTAAAAGTCGAGGAGAAGCTGAGCCGCAAGCAGGGACAGCGAGGGTGAGGCAGAAGCCAGCCCAGAGGCAAGGCAATTGCCTAGGAAAGAACACAGAATCCCAAGGAGGATTGGAAGAGACCTCAGGGTAAGGCTGAGAGAGGTGGAACCTCATAGCAGAGGCAGCCACAAAATGAGCAGAGGAAGCAATATGCTGAGCCGAGGAGGCAACATACAGAGCAGGGTGGAAGATATGCAGATGCCAACACATTTCCTCGTACCCGAGGTGGAGGAAGAGGCCGTGGAGGAGCTATCACATGTTTTACATGTGGAAAAGATGGACACAAAGCTGTGGATTTTCCAGATAGGAAAATGGACAGAAGTGAAGCTCACATCACTGAGGCGCAGAAGCGTGATGCTGAGAACGAAGATGCATATAGTGGAAGATCACTTGGGATGCATAAGATCCTTTTGACACCTGAGAAAGAGGTGGAGGACACAGCTCAAAGATGCATACTGTTCAGGACCATGTGCAAAACCAAGGGTTGGAAATGCAAGGTCATCGTGGACAGCGGAAGCACCGATAATCTCGTTTCAACCGAGATGGTGGAAAAGCTGGAGCTGGAGACGAACAGACACCCGAGTCCATACAAAGTGTCATGGCTGCAGAAAGGACACCAAGTAAGTGTTACGAAACAATGCTTGGTTGAATTTAAAATGGGTGAATACAGAGATAAAATTCTGTGTGATGTCATTCCCATGGATGTCTGTCAGGTATTATTGGGTAGACCATGGCAGTATGATAGAAATGTGGTTCATGATGGGAGGATGAACACATACACCTTGGAGAAGGATGGGAAAACACACACATTGCTTCCAATAAAGGATAAAGAAGCGAAGATGGAAGTAAGAAGTACTATACTTCTCATGAGTGGGAAGGAACTTCTCACGGAGCTGGAGAAAAACGAAGATCCACAATTCTTTGTGGTCAAGAAGCCGAGAATTGTCCTGACAAGCACCAGAGTGGACGACTTGCCAGAGGAGATTCAAGAACTGTTGGGAGAGTTCACTGACATCATCATGGACAAAATACCTCGTTCGTTGCCACCGATGCGGAGTGTGAGTCACCACATTGACCTCATACCCGGAGCAAGTTTGTTGAACAAGGCAGCGTACAGGTTGACACCTCAGGAGAACGAGGAGGTCAAAAGGCAGGTACAGGATCTGTTGGACAAGGGAATAGTCAGAGAGAGTCTGAGTCCATGTGTTATTTCGAAAGTACTAAGTCCGAAGAAGGATGGAGGCTAGAGGATGTGTACAGACTCTAGGGCGATAAACAAAATCACCATCGGGTACAGATTTCCACTGTCGAGAATGGATGACTTGATGGATTGCCTAAGTGGGGCAAATTATTTTTCAAAAATTGATCTCAAGAGCAGATATCATCAGATCTGAATGAGAGAAGGAGATGAATGGAAGACAACATTCAAAACAAACGAGGGTTTGTACGAATGGATGGTCATGCCGTTTGGGTTGACAAATGCGCCGAGCACATTCATGAGGCTGATGAATGAAGTCCTGAGGGAATTCATTGGAAAATTTGTAGTCGTATACCTGGACGACATATTGATTTTCAACAAAACCAAGGCTGAACACTTGAAGCATTTGGCCATTGTAATGAGGAGGCTACAGCAGGAGAAGCTGCTGATCAATTTGAAGAAATGCTCGTTCATGCAGACAAAACTCATTTATTTGGGTTTTGTAATCTCGGCGAATGAATTGAAGATGGATCCTGAAAAGGTAGAAATAATTAGGAATTGGCCATCGCCGAGAAATTTTTTTGAGGTAAGGAGCTTCCATGGATTAGCTAGTTTCTACAGAAAATTCATTCAGAATTTTAGTGGAATTAGCACCGCAATGATGGACACCGTGAAGAAGCGGTACAAAGTTTTTCACTGGACAGCCGAGGCTGAAAGGAGCTTCAATTTGTTGAAGCGAAAGATTACAGAGCAGCCAATTCTGGTGCTGCCAGACTTTCAGAAAACATTTCAGGTGTAATGTGATGCCAGTGGGTATGCTGTTGGAGGGGTCCTAAGTCAAGATGACAGACCTGTGGCATATTTCAGCGAGAAGTTGGATGATGCAAAGCTGAAATACTCGACATACGATAAAGAATTCTATGCCATCATACAGGCATTGAAGAAGTGGAGGCATTACTTGGTACCCAAGGAATTCGTTTTGTACAGTGATAACCATGCATTGCAGTTTATAAGTCAACAGGAGAAGTTGAACCAAAAGCATGCAAAATGGGTAGAGTACATGCAAAATTTCACGTTTGTAATAAAACACATTTCAGGGACTGCTAACAAAGTGGCTGATGCTTTGAGCAGGAAATGTTTCCTGCTGCAGGAGTTCAGAGTAAAGACGCTGGTCTTTGAGAATCTGAAAGACATGTATGCAGGTGATGCAGATTTTGGAGAAGCATACGAAGTAGCCGAGAACCCAGTTCTCAGGGATAGGAGTCTTTGGATAGACTACCTGATCCAGGATGGATTGTTGTTTAAAGGCAATCAACTATGCATTCCGAATTGCTCCATGAGGGAGAATTTGGTGAAGGAAAAACACAGCGGAGGCTTAGCAGGTCATTTTGGACATGACAAAACCTTCACGAAGCTGAGCGAATCATATTTTTGGCCAGGGATGCGCACTGATGTCAAGCGATTTGTTGACAGATGCAGGATATGTCAACACGAAAGGGGCCGAAAGCAGAACACAGGGTTCTATCAGTCGTTGCCTATACCCGAAAGGCCATGGGAAGCTATTAGCATGGATTTCATTTTGGGTTTGCCGAGAACACAACGAGGAGTGGATTCCATCTTTGTGGTGGTAGATAGGTTTTCAAAGATGGCACATTTTATTCTGTGTCATAAGACCAGTGATGCGACTCACATCGCAAATTTGTTTTTCAAAGAAATTGTTAGATTGCATGGATTGCCGAGGAGTATAGTCTCGGATCGGGATACAAAATTCATAGGTCATTTTTGGAGGACGCTATGGAAGAAGCTAGGGAATGACTTGGCATTCAGTTCTGCTTATCATCCGTAGACGGATGGGCAAACATAGGTGGTCAATAGAAGCCTGGGGGATCTATTGAGAAGTCTGGTGACAGAGCACCACAGCAGTTGGGACCACATTTTGCCACAGGCAGAATTTGCGTACAACGATTCGATGAATCGGAGTATAGTAAAGAGTCCATTCCAGATTTTATATGGGACACAGCCGAGGGGAGTTTCTGAGCTCAGGGAGTCAGGACAGGCTGAAACTAGCAGCGCGAGTGCTGAAGAATTCGCTGAAGCAATGCAGGAACTTCACACGGAAGTGAAGCAACAACTACAGAAGTTCAATCAAGAGTATAAGCGTAGAGCCGATCAGCAAAAGAGACAAATTCAGTTTGAAGTTGGGGACATGGTTCTGGCGCACTTAAGGAAGGAAAGGTTCCCAAGGGGAACATATAATAAACTCAAGATGAAGAAGATTGGATCGTGCAGAGTCCTGAAGAAATTCGGGGAAAATGCATACGAGCTTGAGTTTCCGGATGGCATCAGGATATCTCCGATATTCAACGTTTCGGATTTATACCCATACAGGACTGGAGAAGCAGACACTGGAACTGAGGAACCAGTGGTTCAGTGGCAAAAACAATTACCAATTGCAGAGAAGCCGCAAATGGAGTGCATACTAGACAAGCGTGTGGGAAAGAAGACCAGGAGAAAGCAGTATTTTGAATACCTGATAAAATGGAAGAATCACCCAGTGGAGGATGCCAGCTGGGAGACAGATGCAGTGATACAGAGGCATGGGCAGACTGTACAGGAGCCCATGAAATCTTTCAAGCCGAGGAGTATGATGTAGGAGCATCCACACGTCATCAAGAGAGAAGCGCGTGGAGCAGGAAAGACAGCTGGACAAGCCAACAAACTTCTTTTTGAATTTTACCTTGATATTTGTTGTGCCAAGCATTAATGAGTTAATGTAATGAAGCGCACTTGTATTGTATTATAGATAGGAAGGCATTTATTGGTTTTAATGCTGTTAGATAGGAATTTATTGTAGAATTGATAGTTCCAGATTTCGAGAGGGAAAACGGAATATAGGCACCCTCCTTTGTACATTGTATTATTATCAAGCATTCAGAAGAGAAGAGCAAGAAGAGAACTGGTGAAGAGCACCCATGTACAGATTAAATTAATAGAAGGAAGTCTTTGATTCAGCTTCATGGTTTGTGTTGTTTCTCTGTATTAATATTATGCTCATGGATGTTTGCTTTCTATTATGCATTTGCTTGTGAATATGTTGTGCATGTGATTTCAGAGGTTTATTGAAGTCTGAAAGAGAGGAGAAGGAGTTTCAATTGTTTCTTTGTTTGAGCCAGAAGATTCCTGCATAGAGTGCAGTCAAATTCATTTGCATAGAGTGCGTTGATGAGGCTCAACAGTTAAGCTCTCATTCTCATTCACCCAGGAATTGATTTGGGTTGAGGAAGCCGTTCAGGTAAAGTGTAGGCTGGACTTGAAGTCTCAACAGTTGGTCTGAGCACAGGAATACATGATTTACTGTGGCTACGAGCGCACAGAATCCAAAGGACTTAATGCTTGGAGAGTGGTTGAAGGTCGAGCGCAAGCAGTGTGCGCAGAGTCTCTCAGGAAGTTGAGATTGTTAATCTCAGGAGGGATAGTTCCTTTCCTTTACGGTGGGAACATACCTGTGCAAAGACCCGAGCAGGGTAGAGCTTTGGAGCAGGAGAAAAGCTTAAGGAGGAGAATTGACGCCTAGGATTCGCCGAGCAGATTTGCGAAATCCCGTCGATTGTCCGATCCAAGAAAAGTTGCGCAGAAGTTAACCATTTTGCACAAGGAGGGAACGGGCCATCGCATATTGACATATCAGGATTTGCGAGGCAAGAGTTTCGTGCTCGTAGAAATCGCGATTCGCGATTTCCCGAATCAACGGGAGCTGTCGATCAGAGCAGGGACACGTGGCGAAGGATCCCGAGGACGCGGGGTTCGAAATTCGGGGTTTTCGACACCAAAGAGAACTTGTATCGTGGATTCACGATCCGCGAAATCCCGAGGTGACGTGGCAGCGAAGAACCCAGGGAGCTAGTGGAATACAGGTGGCCTTGTATCGGGGAATCGGTACCTCGGTGTTCGAGGTTTGAAGATACAAAGTGTTGATATCGCGAGTAGCGATATCCCAATAGGGAAATCCCCGATAAGGAAGGAGCATTGACCTTTGACCCATCGGGGTTCGGGATTTTGTTTTGCACGAGATTGTGTAACAAGTTTCGCGAAACCGTGAAACCCGATCTCCCAAGAAGTGAAGGAGGAATCGCCGAGGAAATAATTGTGGGTATTGAGGACTCCCGAGAGGAGTTGGAAGAGTCTTCGACTCTCCGGGTCGTGTGAAAGAAGGTCCTAGTGAGAGTGGCTTGCCGTCGAGGGCAGGCTGCAATCACCCCTCTTTTGACCCTTCCCCGGACTGTATCTCTTCAGCTCCTGTCTGGGTGAGACTTCTATATTTTCCCTTGCACTTATGGGGGGATGTGTCTCTTCAATCCATTGGCAATGGCCTTGGCAAGTTCCTCTGCAGAAGCCCGGATTCCAGGCCATCCCTCTCCACCTTCGCACGAATCTGTGTAGAAATGGACTTCGCCAAAGGTTTCCCAGCCGAAATAATTCTTCAAGGCAAGGACTACTCAAGGAACCAAAAACTTGACTATGAGAATCTCAGTTTCAAGTGTAGGAATTGCTTCGAAACGGGGCACATAGCCTGCAACTGTGACAAACTACCTGGGAAAAAAAGGGCACCCAAGATCCAAAGACCCACCTGGTAGACGGGAGCTCAATCGGAGCCGCACGCTGAAAGCAAGGCCCATGGAAAAGCAAAAGAAGCAGAAGCTGAAGCCGAAATCAAAGACCCCGCTAAAGGGAAAGCTCAGGCAGAAGCCAGTCCCAAGTCGCCAAACTAGCCAGACCCCCAGAACTCAAGTTGGGTTGATCTAGCTAACGAGGAAGATCCTCTAGGCCTGATGGAAAGTCACTCTCAGGACCAAAGCAAGGAATGGCGGACGATGTCGAAAAAGGAAAAAAACTTCCAAGCTAGAAATGATGTAATAACGTGAAGCCGCTCTGGATCGCTAAAATAGTTTTGGTTCCCAAACTTTGTCCTATGTTAAGATCTTTAGGCATTTGGTTTACTATTTACAAGAAACTCGTTTTCGATGTATCGAACCCAGTGTCATGCCCACTGTTTTTAATATAAAAATATCCTAACCGTTTTTGTCAAAAAAATAAAAATAAATCCTTGTACCTAGAAATTGATCCTTCTTGACTCTATAGTTAAAATGGATATATACTTGTATATACTATTTTATATTAAATTTAATAAATAAACTATAAAATAAATTTACGATATCTATCTTATAATATTAATATTAAATATCGTATTCATTATTAATATGTGATAATGTTTTGTTAAATTTTATTCAATTAATTATTCTGTGATATATATTTTGCACCCAACACTTCTGTCATATACATTTTGCACCCAACAATTACGGAGTCCCGGGTTCACATTTTTCATTTTTCATGTCTAGTGTGTTCCGTGATATACATTTTGCACCTAACACTTCCGTCATATACATTTTTCACCCAACAATTACGGAGCCGCGGGTTGTGGAGTCGCGGGTTCACATTTACAGTCATGCTTATGTATCATTAGTCTGACCCCGACCGACCACAACATGAGATTTAGTAATTTATTGAATATTATAACAACCTGAGTGGGCCTAATGGTTAAGAACATGTGTTTCCTCTTAAGAGGTCACAAGTTCAAATCCAGAGGGGGGGTAGGGTATGTATACTTTCGTAGACTTTACCAGTCAAATCATTGGGCGGAGGGGGGTCCCTTGTCCCACAAACAAGGGGTTCTCATACACCAATTTGGTGTGGCTTGGCCGTGACCTTAAAAATAGATTACATACCCTACCCCACTTTGGATTTGAACTTGTGACCTCTTAAGAGGAAACACATGTTCTTAACCATTTGAATATGTGATAATGTTTTGTTAAATTTTATTCAATTAATTATTGAAATTTATTTTTATTTTTCATTTTTCATGTCCAACTTGTTCGATGATATACATTTTACACCCAACAATTAAGGAGTGTCATGCTTATGTATCACAAGTCCGACCCCAACCGACCACAACATGAGATTTAATAATTTATAAAATATTATAACATTGTACCAAGATTTATAGTAATTTATATTATGCTATAACACTTTTTATTTAAAGAATAGTATAAACAATTATTTAAATTTTATTCAATATTATTTTTAATGTTTTTAAATGTAAATTTGGAACTTTGGAATTTTGATTTTGTGTATGATAATAAAGGCTTGTACCTAGAAATTGATCCTTCTTGACTCTAGAGTTAAAATGGATATGTACTCGTATATACTATTTAATATTAATATTAATAAATAAACTATAAACTAAATTTATGATATCTATTCTATATTATTTTTATTTTTTTAAATAAAAAAGGAGGATCCTATTGTATTAAAGTGTAGGCTTACAATAACGTTTGGAATGCCAACTGTCCTGCCTAAAAAATGGAAACCGGGACAGCTGGCTTCCTATTCAACTTATTTCAAAAAGTCGGGATGCCATCTGTCCTGCCCGAAGGAAACCAAGACATATGGTAGCCATGAGTTTGAAATTGTTCCAAAGCTTACTTCTGGCAACATAATGAAAGTCTAATAGAGCTAAAGCTCTAGTTCTAAACAAAACAAAACTTTTAACCATAAACATTCACAATAGCAGTTACCCGGTGGCTTCATCAACTTCGTCATTCCTTCCCGAGATGGCTGGAAGCGCGACAGGCTATGTGCATGTTGGGCATCGTCGTCCAGGTGACGTGTTGGAATAGGCATTATACAACATGTCGAGGAGCTAGTGAATTTGGAGGGCCCGATGGATTTGGTCATCCACCAGGCTTCTTGTTTCAAAAACCAGCACCAGGTGGTCTGGGTGAAGGACTGGAGGCTTGATATGTCATTCTTCCTGAATGAAGGAGAGGGGAAGTGGATCCGGAGCCTTGCCACCCTCCTTTACCCGGCTATCCTCCATTTCTTCACTCTCGCATCTATCATGCTGTCCATGTTGAGTTTCCTACTGGTCCTCTTCCTTTGATAATTTGTTTGCTGTTGAATTCACATTTGCTTTCGCATCGACCAAGAATTCTTCTTCGACATAGCAAGTGGTAGGTTCCCATTCTAAGTTTCCTTCCTGGTGATTGTGCGGTGTTGTTGCTACCTGAGGCTTGGCTTCGTCTAGAAAGCAGGTTGGCAGATCCCAATTATCCGACACAGTGAAGAGGAGATGTTCCAGAGGAACCTGGATGGGTTCTTTTGGAACAACCTCCTCCACATAGGGCATGGGAGGCATCCTAGGCTTCCTGGTCTTACATGCTCTCTGCATTCGCGCTATGGACAACGCCTTCACGAATTTCTATTGTCTCTTCCTTCGAGATTCAAATGCATACAAAGTTGCGCCTTTGCGAGGCCGGCCTCTTGCCCTCGACATGTGGATAATCAGGACTATAACCAGAGTGTCAACTTGGTGGCTAGCTTTGCACCAGCTCCCCGAAATTTTAGACTCCGACTAATCAACCTCAAAATGCAATGTATCCCGCTCAGAGCTATTGATAAACATGGCGGTGATCATGACAGGCTTGGTCATTAAGGCTAATCCTTTAGTGCCCTGACCACCCGTCCTCTTCACGCGCATGAGAGGCCTCGTCCCATGGGCTTGGCTGCTCGAGCTTGCTCCCATCTTAATGGTGAGGAAATGGGAGCCAGTGGCCCGTATTTAAGGCCCTGCCCATCTCACCACCGCGTGGCCAATCTACTCGACGTGGCACCCCATCCGGGGGATATCTATTCTATAATATTAATAATGAATATCGTATTCATTATTAATATGTGACAATGTTTTGTTAAATTTATTCAATAAATTATTGAAATTTATTTTTATTTTTCATTTTTCATGTCCATCTTGTTCCGTGGTATACATTTTGCACCCGGCACTTCTGTCATATACATTTTGCACCCAACAATTACGGAGTCGCGGGTTGCGAAGTCGCAGGTTCACATTTATAGTCTCTGACCCCAACCTACCGCAACATGAGATTTAGTCATTTATAGAATATTATAACATTGTACCAAGATTTATAGTAATTCATATAATGCTATAACACTTTTTACTTAAAGAATAGTATAAACAATTATTTAAATTTTATTCAATATTATTTATAATATTTTTAAATGTAAATTATGAATTTTAGAATTTTGATTTTGTTTATGATAATAAAGGTTTGTACCTAGAAATTGATCCTTCTTGACTCTATTTATTTTTATTTTTCATTTTTAATAATAATTTATAAAATATTATAATATTGTACCAAGATTTATAGTAATGCTATAACACTTTTTACTTAAAAAATAGTATAAACAATTATTTAAATTTTATTCAATATTATTTTTAATGTTTTTAAATGTAAATTTGGAATTTTGGAATTTTGATTTTGTTTATGATAATAAAGGTTTGTACCTAGAAATTTATCCTTCTTGACTCTACAATTAAAATGGATATATACTTGTATATACTATTTTATATTAATATTAATAAATAAACTATAAATTAAATTTATGATATCTATCCTATAATATTAATATTAAATATCGTATTAATTATTAATACTCTATAATGTTTTGTTAAAGTTTATTCAATTAATTATTCAAATTATTTTTATTTTTCATTTTTCATGTTCAACGTGTTCGGTGATATACATTTTGTACCAACACTTCCATCATATAAATTTTGCACCCAACAATTACAGAGTCGTTGGTTCACATTTTTCATTTTTCATGTGAAGTGTGTTTCGTGATATACATTTTGCACCCAACACTTACATCATATACATTTTGCACCCAACAATTACAAAGTCAAGGGTTCACATTTATAATCATGCTTATGTATCACGAATTACGTGATATATATTTTGCACCCAACATTTAGTCGTATACATTTTGCACCCAACAATTACAGAGTGGTTCAGATTTATAGTCATGACCGACTGCAATATGATATTTAGTAATTTATAAAATATTATAACATTGTATCAAGATTTACAGTAATTTATATAATGCTATAACACTTTTTACTTAAAGAATAGTATAAACAATTATTTAAATTTTATTCAGTATTATTTTTAATGTTTTTAAATGTAAGTTTTGAATTTTTGAATTTTGATTTTGTTTATGATAATAAAGGTTTGTACCTAGTAACTGATCATTCTTGACTTTAAAGTTAAAATGGATATATACTTGTATATACTATTTTATATTAATATTAATAAATAAACTATAAATTAAATTTATGATACCTATCCGATAATATTAATATTAAATATAGTATTCATTATTATATGTGATAATGTTTTGTTAAATTTTATTCAATTAATTATAGAAATTTATTTTATTTTTCATTTTTCATGTACAGCTTGTTCGGTGATATATATTTTGCACCCAACAATTACGGAGGGAGTCGCGGGTTGGCGGAGTAGCGGGTTCAGGTTCACATTCATAGTCACGCTTATGTATCACGAGTCCAACTCCGAGACAACAACATGAGATTTAGAAATTTATAAAATATTATAACATTGTACCAAGATTTATAGTAATTTATATAATGCTATAACACTTTTTAGTTAAAGAATAGTATAAACAATTATTTAAATTTTATTCAATATTATTTTTAATGTTTTTAAATATAAATTTGGAACTTTGAAATTTTGATTTTGTTTATGATAATAAAAGTTTGTACCTAGAAATTGAGCCTTCATGACTCTACAGTTAAAATGGATATATATTTGTATATACTATTTTAAATTAATATTAATAAATAAACTATAAATTAAATTTATGATATCTATTCTATAATAATAATATTAAATATCGTATTCATTATTAATATGTGATAATGTTTTGTTAAAATTTATTCAATTAATTATTGGAATTTATTTTTATTTTTCAATTTTCATGTCCAACTTGTTCCTTGATATACATTTTGCACCCAACAATTACGAGTCACAGGTTGGCTGAGTCGCGGGTTCACATTTATAGTTATGCTTATGTATCACAAGTCCTACCCCGACCTACAACAACATGAGATTTAGTAATTTATAAAATATTATAACATTGTACCAAGATTTATAGTAATTTATATAATGCTATAACACTTTTTACTTAAAGAATAGTACAAACAATTATTTAAATTTTATTCAATATTATTTTTAATKTTTTTAAATGTAAATTTGAAACTTTGAAATTTTCATTTTGTTTATGATAATAAAGGTTTGTACCTAGAAATTGATCCTTCTTGACTCTAGAGTTAAAATGGATATGTACTTGTATATACTATTTTATATTAGTATTCATAAATAAACTATAAATTAAATTTATGATTCCCCGGATGGGGTGACAGCGTGGCAAAAGCGACCACGTGGCTCCGAGTTGGGACAGGGAGGCACAGCGCCCACCAGCTCACGTCAAGTTCACAGTTAATTCTCCATGAATCCACTCAGACACATTCAAATGTGGAGTGTGTTCGCGCAACGCGAAGGTACCCGCTCCCAGGTTCGGCGTTTAATGCGTTTAATGCTAGCAGTGATGGCGGTGTATATCGAAACCACCACCTTTCTCCGGTTCATTGCACGCAGTGAACCTCCGGGACACCAAGAGCTCTCACGAATTTTGCTACACAGTAGGGTCACTCTCTTCCGTTCTAAGAAGCCGAGCGGCCTGGTCGCATCAGCACCGGGCACCGCCATGCCACGGCTCCGGGGCACACCGAGACGGGGGGAGGCCTGGTATGCTGCAAAGTCGCGGCGTAAGCCCAAGGAAGCTTTCGAAAAAGAAATGGTAATCGCTGCTAGAAGGAGGAGGTCGCGGGGTAAGGCAATTGTAGAGAAGGCTCCCTCGGACGCAAGACAGGAGAACCCCCCCGAATACACCTGGTTTTCAGTCCCAGGGCACTGGAACTCTCGCTTGTACGTTGGAGCCGACAACACCACAGGGACAGCAGGGGTGCAGGGGCACGCTGACAACGAGGCACCTTACACGCCTTGCTATGTGGAGGAGGAGGCTCCTCCTGAGCACAATCAACCCGAACCCGCAACTCAGTCATCTCCACCCCACGCGGACTAGCTCAGCCTCCTTTTTGAAGTGCGCCACCTCCTCGCGGACCAGGTCTTTCGTATCGAGCGACTGGAGCAACGAATTGACCTGTTCTTCGCAGCGCATTCCAGGGCCACGCCGAAGAAGCAGTGTCCAACTTGCGCCCGAGTGTACGTCTTCCCTGCTCGCTGGAGGCACACTGAAGCTGCCGACGCTCTCCTGGGCTCCGAGGTCACTTGATGATTATGCACCAGCTCTATTTCTGGTTTGGTTTCAATATCTTTTGTATGAAAATAGTCAGTTTCCTTTACACTCTAGTCTTAGATGCAAACACTGGTATCAATTTTGCTACTCCCAGTTTCCTACGGGCGGGAAATAGTCTTATCATTTTTGAAACAGTCATACTGCTCTGCAAATATGATGACATGTGGACACGGATGTCCAGCTGTCTCGGTTTCCTGCCATGGCGGGACAGCTGGCATCCCCGACTATGCTGTATTATGCTTTGGTTAATATAACAGGCTCCGTCTTTTTTATTTAAAAAAAAAAAAAAATTAAATTTATGATATGTATCCTATAATATTAATATTAAATATCGTATTCATGATTAATATATTATAATGTTTTCTTAAATTTTATTCAATTAATTATTGAAATTTATTTTTATTTTTCATTTTTCATGTCCAACTTGTTCCTTGATATACATTTTGCACCCAACACTTCTGTCATATACATTTTGCACCCAACAATTAAGGAGTAGCTGGTCGGCAGAGTTGCGAGTTCACATTTATAGTCATGCTTATGTATCATGAGTCTGACTCCAACCTCAACATGAGATTTAGTAACTTATAAAATATTATAACATTGTACCAAGATTTATAGTAATTTATATAATGCTATAACACTTTTTACTTAAAGAATAGTATAAACAGTTATTTAAATTATATTTAATATTATTTTTAATGTTTTTAAATGTAAATTTGGAACTTTGGAATTTTGATTTTGTTTATGATAATAAAGGTTTGTACCTAGAAATTTATTCTTGACTCTAGAGTTAAAATGGATATATACTCGTACACACTATTTTTTATTAATATTAATAAATAAATTATAAATTAAATTTATGATATCTATCCTATAATATTAATATTAAATATCGTATTCATTATTAATATGTGATAATATTTTGTTAAATTTTATTCAATTAATTATTCAAATTTATTTTTATTTTTTCATTTTTCATGTCCAGCTTGTTCCATGATATACATTTTGCACCGAACACTTCCGTCATATACATTTTTCACCCAACAATTACGGAGTCGAGGGTTGGTCGTAGGTTCACATTTATAATCATGCTTATGTATCAAGAGGCTGACCCTGAGGAACTGCAACATGAAATTTAGTAATTTATAGAATATTATAACATTGTACCAAGATTTATAGTAATTTATATAATGCTATAACACTTTTTTTATTTATGATAATAAAGTTTTGTACCTAGAAATTGATCGTTCTTGATTGTATAGTTAAAATGGATATATACTTGTATATACTATTTTATATTAATATTAATAAATAAAATATAAATTAAATTTATGATATCTATCCTATAATATTAATATTAAATATTTTATTCATTAATTTTTTTATTTTTTTTAAATAAAATAGGGGGTGGATCCTATTATATTAGCAAAAAGAGCATACAGTGACTGTTGATGACGCCAGCTGTCCTGCTTGAACAGGAAACCAAGACAGCTAGGTCTCCTGCGCGAGGTGCAACTCTGTTACCAAAATATACATGTGAGAGCCCTGCCCGAAGGAAACCAGGTGATGCAGGAGCATCGCCAACTCAACAAGCGAGCCAACACATCAAGCGGAGTTCAGCTGGGTAAACAAACCCAAAATTTTAAAAGTGTTTTGGGATTGTAGCGCAAGTCTTTAATGATCCTTTATGAAGGAGCACCTTTTGTATATTGTATCAGACCTCGAGCCATACGCTCTTGTCTGAAATAGATAGGAGGCATTTAATAGATTTAATGCAGGTAAATAGGATTTTATTTCCAGATTAGACAGTTTTAGAGTCCGAGAGGGAAAACGGATATAGACACCCTCATTGTATCTTTGTAACATTAGAAGCAGCATTCAGAAGAGAAGAGTAAGCAGAGAAGTTGTGAAGAACACCCATGTACAGATGTTGAATTAATAGAATGAAATTCTGATTCAAATTCATGGTTGGTGTTGTTTCTCTGTGTATGTTGCTTATGTGCTCATGAATGTTTGTTTTCTGGTTATGCATTTGCTTTGTATATGCTGTGCATGTGATTTCAGGGTTTAAACTGAAGTCTGAGAGAGAATAAGTTTCAATTGTTTCTCTATCTGAGTCAGGAGATTCCTGCAAAGGGTGCAGTTGAATTCATCCGCAAGGAGTGCATTGATGAGGACTCGATAGTCTAACTTTTGGTCTTAATTGCCTAGAAGTAGAGTGGGTCATTGCAGCCGCGCAAAGAGTGTGTAGGTTGAAGGAGGAGGTCTCCGTCGTTATTCTGAGAGAAGGAAGCTAAAGACTACTACTGCAGGAGTTGCACAGAGTCCGAAGTAGTCGACACTTAAGGTGGTTGAATATCAAGCGCAAGGGGGTGTGCGCAAGTTTTCGACTGAACATCAGAGTTGAAAAGCTCAGGAGGTGTAGCACCTTTGTGGGTTCATAAAAAGGGAAGCACTGGGAGCTGTGCATGGGCGTTTCAAGGATGAGTTCCAAGCGCAGGCTCTGAAGGACGAAGTGCGAGAAGGAACACTTAGTCATTTTTGAGAAATCTCCAAAAGAGGAGAATTTGATGGTCAGGGTTCGTAGGGAAGATTGGCGAAATCCCAACAGTCGTCAGATCCCGAAGGAATTTGCACAGGATTTAAGCTTAGCGAGCAAGAGAAGGAGTTGGGGAGTCATCGGGACTCGACTCATCGGAAGGTCGGGGTTTCTGCGGTCTCTAAACTCTCGTAGAAAGGAATCGCGATCCACAAATTCTCGAAAGGATATCAACTGTTGATCATAACAGAGACACGTGGCAAGAGATCCCAAAGATCGTAAATCGGAGGTCGGGATTCTAGAGATAGGAGCCTTGGGTGTTGACGTCGCGATTGGCGATGTCTCGACACAGTCAAAGCCGTTGATCTGCAAGACACGTGTCCAAGGATCTGGAAGAGTCGGGATTCGGCATTTCGGGGTTCCCATATACAACGGAATCGCTGCAGGATAAAACACGATTTCGCGAAACGCGACGGTCCCGCAGTCACGTCATTCTGGTGGAAGATAGGTGGCAGGAGGTCAGCCCTATAAGGAGACGGTGAAAGGGGGCATCGACATATCATGAACTCGGAGGTTTGCGAGTTGGAGCCACAAGGATTTGCATCAAATCTAGCGAGGTCGCGAGAGGCGATATCTCGGTGATCGTTGATTTGCGCGTGGGCCACAAAGTGCAGTAAAGGGTGACAGGTGGCATCGGAGATCGGGGATCGGAGATCCTAGGGGCATGAATTCTTCGCATTGCAAATTCACAAACTCCAAAGTTCCGATAGAGGAAAGGGGCTTAGTCCCGTGATCCGACAGGTCGCGTGGAAAAGGAATAGGTGGAAGGAGTAAAGAAGCCGTGGGCAAGAGATCATCGGGTTTTGGGGATTTTGAGACCCGAGTGCAGGACTCGCAATCTTGCGAGATCCTATTCTCCGATAGGCAAAAGGAGATCGTCAAGAGAGCATCCTGTGGGTGCAGAAAATTCCCGATAAGGGATAAGAAGAGTATTTTAGCTCTTCGGGTCTGGGAAAAAGAAGGTCCTGATCATAGCAGACGTGCCTGGTGGCCGTTTGCGTCAAGTGGGATGAATTCCCTCAGCTTGAAAACTTTCATGGGCTCCTGTCCATGAGCTCCTGCACGGTCTGTCCATGATTTTGAATCTCTACTTCGCTTTCCCAGCTGGCATCCTCCACTGGGTGATTCTTCCATTTCACCAGATACTCGAAGTATTGCTTCCATCTGGTTCTTTTGCTGACTCTTTTGTCTAGTATTCGCTCCATCTGTGGCCTTTCTACAATCAGCATCTGCTTCTGCCAATGAATTTCTGGTTGTTCATCACTTCCAGCTCCTGCTTCCTCAGCCTTATATGGATATAAGTCTGAGACATTGAACATCGGAGATATTCCGATCTCATCTGGCAATTCAATTTCATAAGCGTTTTCTCCCAACTTCTTCAGGACTCTGCATGGCCCAATTTTATTCATCTTGAGTTTGTTGTATGTTCCCCTTGGGAACCTTTCCTTCCTCACATGTGCCAGAACTAGATCACCAACCTCGAACTGAAGTTGTCTTCGATGCTAATCTGCTCTGCACTTATATTTCAGGTTTGTCTCCAGCAATCGTTGCTTCACTCTGCCGTGAAGTTCTTCCATCGCCTCTATGAATTCTTCAGCTCTTGCACTGTTTGTTATTATCTGCTCTGAATCCCTCAGCTCAGATACTCCTCTTGGTTGTCTGCCATATACAATCTCAAACGGACTTTTACCTGTGCTTCTGTTTACTGAATCGTTGTAAGCAAACTCGGCCTGTGGCAACACGTTGTCCCAGCTGCTGTGGTGCTCTGTCACCAGACTCCTGAGTAAGTCTCTCAGGTGTCTATTGACCACCTCTGTTTTCCCATCAGTCTGAGGATAATAGGCTGAACTAAACGCCAAGTTAGTTCCTAGCTTCTTCCATAAGTTCCTCCAAAAATGCCCTATGAATTTGGTATCCCTATCCGAAACTATGCTTTTCGGCAATCCATGGAGTCTAACGATCTCCTTGAAAAATAAATTCGCAATGTGAGTCGCATCGCTGGTCTTCTGGCATGGGATAAAATGTGCCATTTTTGAAAATCTGTCCACTATTACAAAGATGGAATCAACACCTCTTTGCGTCCTCGACAAACCCAATACAAAATCTATGCTTATCACCTCCCATGGTCTCTCTGGTATGGGTAATGGCTGATAAAACCCTGCATTCTGCTTTCTCCCCTTCGAATGTTGAAAAATTTTACATATGTCAACAAACCGTTTGACCTTTGCTTGCATGCCTGGCCAAAAATATGATTTTCTCAGCTTGGCAAATGTCTTGTCATGCCCAAAGTGTCTTGCTAAGCCTCCACTGTGCTTCTCTTTCAACAAGTTCTCCCTCATGGAGCAATTTGGAATACACAGTTGATTGCCTCTGAACAACAATCCCTCCTGGATCATATAATCTATCCACGGGCTTCTATCTCTAAGAACTAGATTCTCAGCTGCTTCATACGCCTCTGCAAAATCTGCATCACCTGCATACATGCCCCTCAGGTTTTCAAAACCCAATGTTTTGACTTGGAACTCCTGCAGCAATAAACATTTCCTGCTCAAAACATCAACCACTTTGTTAGCAGTTCCTGAAATGTGTTTAATTACAAATGCAAAATTCTGCATATACTCTACCCATTTTGCATGTTCCTGATTTAACTTCTCCTGTTGACTCACAAACTGTAATGCATGATTATCACTGTAAAATACAAATTCTTTTGGGATCAAGTAATGCCTCCACTTCTTCAATGCCTGTATGATAACATAAAATTCTTTATCATGCATGGAGTATTTTAGCTTTGCCTCATCCAATTTCTCACTGAAATATGCGACTGACCTATCATCCTGAATCAAGACCGCTCCTATGGCATATCCACTTGCATCACATCTCACCTGAAATGTTTTCTGGAAATCCGGCAACACCAACACCGGTTGTTCGTGATCTTCCGCTTCAACAGATTAAAGCTCTTCTCAGCCTCTGTTGTCCAATGAAAATCCTTATGTCGCTTTTTCACTGTGTCCATCATTGCTGCGCTAATCCCACTGAAATTCCTGATGAATTTTCTATAGAAACTAGCTAATCCATGGAAACTTCTCACCTCGAAAACATTTCTCGGTGATGGCCAATTTTTAATTACCTCCACTTTACTTGGATCTATCTTCAATTCATTTTCCGATATGACAAACCCCAAGTAAATGAGTTTTGTCTTCATAAATGAAGATTTCTTCATGTTAATCAACAACTTCTCCTGATGTAGCTTCCTCATTACAATGGCCAAATGTTCCAAATGTTCAGCCTTTGTCTTGCTGAAAATCAGTATATCATCCAGATATATGACGACAAATTTTCCGATGAATTCCCTCAAGACTTCATTCATCAACCTCATAAATGTGCTCGGTGCATTTTTCAAGCCAAATGGCATGACCAACCATTCGTACAAAACTTCGTTTGTCTTGAATGTCATTTTCCACTCATCGCCTTCTCTCATGCGAATCTGGTGGTATCCGCTCTTTAGATCAATCTTTGAAAAATAATTTGCCCCACTTAGGCAATCCATCAGATCATCCATTCTTGGCAGTGGAAACCTGTACCTGATGGTAATTTTATTGATTGCTTTGGAGTCAGTGCACATTCTCCAACCTCCATCCTTCTTTGGACTTAGCACTGTTGGAACAGCACATGGACTCAAGCTTTCTCTGACCAATCCTTTGTCCAAAAAATCTTGTACCTGATTCTTTACCTCCTCATTTTCTTGCGGCGTCAACCTGTACGCAGCTTTTTTCGGTAAACTAGCTCCTGGTATGAGGTCTATGTGATGGCTCATGCTCCTCAACGGCGATAACGAATGAGGTAATTCGTCCACCACTATATCAGTGAACTCTTCCAACAGTTCTTGAATTTCCTCTGGCAGATCATCCACTCTTGTGCTGGTCAAAACAACTTTTGGTTTCCCGACCACAAATAATTGTGGATCTTCCTTCTTCTTTACCTCTGCCAGAAGTTCCTTCCCACTCATGAGAAGTACCCTGTTGCTTACTTTCGGTTTCACATCTTTATATTTTATCGGAAGTAGCATGTGTGTTCTCCCATTCTTCTCTAAAGTGTACCTATTCATCTTTCCATCATGAACTATGTTTCTGTCATATTGCCATGGTCTTCCTAGCAATAAATGACATACATCCATAGGAATAACATCCAAGAGAATTTTATCATTGTATCCTCCTATCTTGATGTCAACTAAGCACTGTTTAGTGACACTCACCTGATGTCCTTTCTGTAGCCATGAGACTTTATATGGACTCGGGTGATCTATCGTTTCCAGCTCTAGTTTCTCCACCATCTTGGTTGAAACGAGATTGTCGGTGCTTCTGTTGTCCACAACGACCTTGCATTTCCTGTCTTTGGTCTTGCATGCAGTTCTGAACAGTCTGCTTCTCTGAGTTGTGTCCTCCTCCTCCTTCTCGGGTGTAATGAGAACCTTACGCATCATTAATGACCTTCCGTCTTTTGTGTCTTCTGCTTCAGTAGCTCGCCTCTGTGCCTCGGCGATGTGAGCTTCTCCTCCATCTTTCTTCCTATCTAGACAGTCAACTGCCTTGTGTCCATTTTTCCCACATGTGTAGCACGTGATGATTCCGCCTCTGCCTCTTCCTCTACCTCTGGTACGAGGAAAAGTACTATTATCAGCGTATCATCTGCTCTGTTCTGCCTGCTGCATTCGATGTTCAGTGTGCTGGCCTCTCTAAGAACTTCCACCTCTTTCCACTTTGGTCTGAGGCTTCTTCCAGTCATCTTTAGATTTCTGGAACCTGTCTTGGGTAACTGACTTACCTTTCGGCTAGCTCCTACCTCTGCCTCGTTGTGCTGGCTTTCGGCTCAACTTTTCTTCAGCTTTCAAAGCCATCTGATACGCATCCTCCACCGTTCTGATGGTCTTCATACTCATTTCATCTTGGATATCGTATCTTAAGCCATTCATATATCTGGAAAATTTTTCATCATCGCTCTCCCGATGACCTGCTCTGATATTGAGCTTGTAGAATTCTTCGGTATACTCCTTTACCATCATCAACTTCTGTCTCAGGTTCTGCATCCTCCTGAACAATGTGATTTGATAATCTCTTGGGATGAACTTTGCCTTCATCTTCGCAATCATTCGATCCCATCTTTTTATCTTTTGCTTGCCTTTGGAACGTCTATCCACTTGAAGCTCGTCCCACCATAACGCTGCATGTCCCTTCAATTTCATGACAGCATGTCTAACCTTTTTATCCTCTTCGATATCCTCATTATCGAAGTAGGTATCAAGAGCTATGATCCAATCTAAAACCTCTTCTGCATCCAGGCTTCCTTCATAGACTGGAATGTCCATTTTTGTCTTCGAACTCATCTGGGCGATAGCTTTTATCAATCGCTCATTGGCTGCATCTTCAACTTCAACTTCTCCTTGAGGTTCGGCTTCCACTTCGCCTTCGGAGTCACTCAGATCACCAACATTTGTTTTCTGTCTCTGTACTACTTCCATATCTTCTAATCTCACTCTGAGATCGCGTATCTGTATTTCCATCTCTGGATTCCCTACCGGCCTACCTCTTCTTCGCACATCCCTGTCTTCTGGATCAAGCGATTGCCTTTCTCTTCTGAGTAGCATAGTGAATTCCTCTTTCTTCCTCTGTCTGAAGTATACAAACAGAGAATAGCTCTGATACCACTTGATGCAAATAGCCACTAGGACCATCTGCTACCACCAGGACCTTCTTTCTCCCAGACCCAAAGAGCTAAAATACTCTTCTTATCCCTTATCGAGACTTTTCTACACCCACAGGATGCTCTCTTGACGATCTCCTTTTGCCTATCGGAGAATCAGATCTCGCAAGATTGCGAGTCCTGCACTTGGGTCTCAAAATCCCTGAAACCCAATGATCTCTTGCCCATGGCTTCTTTACTCCTTCCACCTATTCCTTTTCCACGTGACCTGTCGGCTCACGGGACTAAGCCCCTTTCCTCTATCGGAACTTTGGAGTTCGTGAATTTGCAATGCAAAGAATTCATGCCCCTGGGATCTCCGATCCCCGATCTCCGATGCCACCTGTCACCCTTTACTGCACTTTGTGGCCCACGCGCAAATCGACGATCACTGAGATATCGCCTCTCATGACCTCGCTAGATTTGACGCAAATCCTTGTGGCTCCAACTCGTGAACCTCCGAGCTCACGATATGCCGATGCCACCTGTCACCGTCTCCCTACAGGGCTAACCTCCTGCCACCTGTCTTCCACCAGAATGACGTGACTGTGGGACCGTCGCGTTTCGTGAAATCGTGTTTTATCCTGCAGCGATTCCGTTGTATACGGGAACCCCTAAATGCCGAATCCTGACTCTTCCAGATCCTTGGACACGCATCCCGCAGATCAACGGCTCTGATTGTGTCGTGACATCGCCAATCGCGACATCAACACCCAAGGCTCCTATCTCTGGAATCTCGACCTCCGATTTATGATCTTTGGGATCTCTTGCCACATGTCTCTGTTATGATCAACGGTTGATATCCTTTCGGGAATTCGCGGATTGCGATTCCTTTCTATGATATTTTAGCGACCGTAGAAACCCTGACCTTCCGATGAATCGACTCCCGATGACTCCACGAATCCTTCTCTTGCTCGCTAAGCTTAAATCCTGTGCAACTTCCTCCAGGATCTAACGGCTGTTGGGATTTCGCCAATCTTCCCTGCGAACCCTAACCGTCAAATTCTCCTCTTTTGGAGATTTCTCAAAAATGACTAAGTGTTCCTTCTCGCACTTCATCCTTTAGAGCCTGTGCTTGGAACATGTCCTTGAAACACCCACACACATCTCCCAGTGCTTCCCTTTTTATGAACCCACAAAGGTGCTACACCTCCTAAGATTTTCAACTCTGATGTTCAGTCAAAAACTCGCGCACACCCCCTTGCGCTTGTGATGCAGACGCCCACCCACACGTCGGCGACCACCAGGACCTCTTCTTCCCCAAGCCCGAAGAGTTGAACCACTCTTAAAATCCCTTATCGGGACCTTCACGCACCCACAGGATGCTCTCCGACAATTTCCCTTTGGCTTATCGGGAAATTGGTCTCACGCATTCGCGAGTCTTGATAGCACAAGATCGGGTCTCGCCAATCCCCGAATCCCGATGGCCACTCACCTGTAGCTTTTCTTACTCTTATCGGGAATTTCTCCTTCTAGAAATTGGGCTTTACGAGGTCGTGAATCTCACACCTCACATATTTCCGATTCTCGAACTCCGATGCCACTTGTCCTCCTTTACTGTGCTCTGTGGTCCCCACATGCTAACCAATGGATGTCGAGATATCGCCACTCGCGACCTCGCAACCTCCGGCGCCAACCTTTGTGCTTTGAACTCGCGATCCTCCGAGCTCGTGATATGCCGATGCCACCTGTCTTCCACTAGCCCTAACGGTGGCCCACGCGACCCCTCTGTCAGGATATTTCACTTCGCGGCTTCGAGCTGCAAGTTTCTTATGCCCTTGCAAACCCCAATTCTCCAATTCCTGACTCCTCAGGATATCTTGACATGCGTCTCACACGATCGATGATTCTGAGCCTATCAGGATATCACCCCTCGCGATATCGCGATATTTTCTATGCCAGCTTGGGGCTTCAATTCACGATTACCCGATACGCGATGTCACATGCAGATCCAATGGCTCCCTTTGTCTCGGATCAACGGTTCTGCTCGCATCGAAAAATCACTAATCGGGATTTCAACACACAAAACTCTTGTCTCCGGAGTCCCAATCCTCTGATGGGTCGAATCTCTGATGAACCCTTGTTCCTCCTCTGCTCGCTAAGGCTTAAACCTAGCGCAACTCTCCCGGGATCTAACAGTCACCGAGACTTTGTTGTTTCCCTTGGCGAACCCTGACCGTCGATTCCCCTTCTTGAGATTTCTCTGAAATGGCTAAGTGGTCTGCACGAGATTTACTCTCCAATCCTGTTCCTGCGAACCCTGTCCGGACCTTCTTTAGTAAACTCTCTCTCTCTTTCTGGGCTCTCCTTCACAATATCATAAAAGTGATAAACCTCCTGAGCTTTCCACTCTGATTCTTCAAATGGATTTGTGTGCACTCCTCGTACTTCGACGTTCAATGACTTCGCAAGTGTTGAATCCTTTCGACTCAGCGCACTCTCTGCAGCAGCCGTCTTCAACTACCTCTGCTCAGATTAACAACTGACACTTCCATTCCCACCTGAACGCTCCTTGCACGGCTTCAAAAAACCAAATAAACTTCTGGGCGAATGAGAACAAAGGTTAAACTACTAAGCCTTCATCAACGCACTCTTTGCGGATGAATTCGACTGCACTCTATGTAGGAATCTCCTGGCTCAGACGGAGAAACAATTGAAACTCATTCTCTCCCTCAGGCTTCAGTTTAAAACATGAAATCACATGCATAGCATATTTAAAGCAAATGCATACAAGAAACAAACATTCATTAGCACCTCAACAATACACAGAGAAAGTAACACAGACCATGAACTTGAATCAAAGACTCTTTCTATTAATTCAACTGCCTGTACATGGGTGTTCTTCATACAATATTCTCTGCTTTCTCTACTCTTCTCCTGAATGCTTGATTTTCTAATGTTACAAATGATACAATGAGGGTGTCTATATTCGTTTTCCCTCTCGAACTCTAAAACTGTCTAATCTGGAAATAAAATCCTATCTATCTGCATTAAATCTATTAAATGCCTCATCTACCTAAGGCTGAGAGCTTAAAGGCTCGAGGTCCACTTATAATATACAAAGGCGCTTTTCATAAATGGTTCATTTATACATTGGCGCATCATCTTAATTGAAAATTCAAAAAGTTTCGGCTGGCCTTGTCCAGCTGTTCGTTGTCTCCCTGCTGGCTCGCTTGTCTTGGGCGATGCTCCTGCATCATACTCCTTCGGCTGGAAAAATTTCATGGGCTCCTGTCCATGAGCTCCTACACAGTCTGTCCATACTTCTGTATCTCTGCTTCGCTTTCCTAGCTAGCATCTTCGACTGGATGATTCTTCCACTTGACCAGGTACTCGAAATACTGCTTTCTCCTGGTTTTCTTACCCACTCGCTTGTCTAGTATGCACTCCATCTGCGGCTTCCCTACAAATGGTAATTGCTTCTGCCACTGGATCACTGGTTCTTCAGTTCCAGTTTCTACTTCTCCAGTCCTGTATGGGTATAAATCTATCACGTTGAATATCGGAGATATTCCGATGCCATCCGACAACTCGATCTCATAAGCATTTTCTCCGAATCTCTTCAGAACTCTGCATGGCCCAATTTTCTTCATCTTAAGCTTGTTATATGTTCCCCTTGGGAACCTTTCCTTCCTCAGATGTGCTAGAACAAGATACCCAACTTCGAACTGAAGTTTTCTCCGATGTTGATCTTCTCTGCGCTTGTACTCCTGATTTGAGTATGTCAGTCGCTGCTTCACCTTGCCATGAAGTTCCTTCATCGCTTCAGTGAATTCCTCTGCTCTAGCAATGCTAGTCGCAGCCTGTTCTGACTCCCAGAGTTTAGAAACTCCCCTCAGTTGTGTCCCATACAAAATCTGAAATGGACTTTTGCCTGTACTCTGATTCACAGAATCATTGTATGCAAACTCTGCCTGTGGCAATATGTTGTCCCAGTTGCTATGGTGCTCTATCACCAAGCTCCTCAGTAAGTCTCCCAGACTCCTGTTGACCACCTCTATCTGTCCATCCATCTACAGATGATAAGCTGAACTAAACACCAAGTTAGTTCCTAGCTTTTTCCATAAGGTCCTCCAAAAATTCCCTATGAATTTGGTGTCCCTGTCCGAAACTATGCTTTTCGGCAATCCATGAAGTCGCACAATCTCTTTGAAAAACAAATTTGCGATGTGGGTCGCATCATTGGTCTTCTAACACGGAATAAAATGTGTCATCTTTGAAAACCCGTCCACCGCCACAAAGATGGAATCAACCCTTCTCTGCGTCCTCGACAGTCCTAATACAAAATCCATGTTTATCGCCTCCCATGGCCTCTCGGGTATGGGTAATGGCTAATAAAACCCTGCATTCTGCGTCCTCCCCTTCGAATGCTGACAAATTTGACACATGTCAACGAACTTCTTGACATCTGCTCACATGCCTGGCCAAAAATACGATTCGCTCAGCTTTGCGAATGTTTTGTCATGGCCAAAATGACCTGCCAAGCCTCCACTGTGCTTTTCTTTTAGCAGATTCTCCCTCATGGAGCAATTCGGAATGCATAATTGATTTCCTCTAAATAACAATCCCTCCTATATCATGTAGTCTATCCATGGGCTCTGATCCCTGAGAACTGGATTCTCAGCTGCTTCATATGCTTCCCCGAAATCTGCATCTCCTGCGTACATGTCCTTCAAGTTCTCAAAACCCAATGTTTTGACTTGAAATTCCTGCAGCAACAAACATTTCCTGCTCAAAGCATCAACCACTTTGTTAGTAGTTCCTGAAATATGTTTGATCACAAACGTGAAATTCTGCATATACTCTACCCATTTTGCATGCTTTTGATTCAACTTATCCTGTTGACTCACAAACTGCAATGCATGATTATCACTATACAATACAAATTCTTTTGGGATCAAGTAATGCCTCCACTTCTTCAATGCCTGTATGATGGCATAAGACTCTTTATCATACATGGAGTATTTCAGCTTTGCGTCATCCAGCTTCTCGCTGAAATATGCAACTGGTCTGTCCTCCTGACTTAAGACCGCTCCTATGGCATATCTGCTTGCATCACATTTCACCTGAAATGTCTTCTTGAAGTCCGGCAACACCAACACTGGTCGTTCCGTTATCTTCCGCTTCAACAGATTGAAGCTCTCCTCAGCCTCTGCTGTCCAATGAAAAGACTTATATCGCTTCTTCACCGTGTCCATCATCGCTGTGCTAATTCCACTAAAATTCCTGATGAATTTCCGGTAGAAACTAGCTAATCCATGGAAACTCCTCACCTCGAAAACATTTCTCGGTGATGGCCAATTCTTGATCACTTCCACCTTACTCGGATCCATTTTCAACTCATTCGCTGAAATAACAAAACCCAAATAAATGAGCTTTGTCTGCATAAATGAGGACTTTTTCATATTAATCAACAGCTTCTCCTGCTGTAGCTTTCTCATTACAATGGCCAAATGTTTCAAATGTTCAGTCTTCATCTTACTGTAGATCAATATATCATCCAGATATACGACTACAAATTTCCCAATGAATTCCCTCAGGACTTCATTCATCAGCCTCATGAATGTGCTCAGTGCGTTTGTCAAGCCAAATGGCATGACCAACCATTCGTACAAACCTTCATTTGTTTTGAATTTTGTCTTCCATTCATCACCTTCCCTCATGCGAATCTGATGATATCTGCTCTTCAGATCAATCTTCGAAAAATAATTTGCCCCACTCAGGCAATCCATCAGATCATCCATTCTCGGCAGTGGAAATCTGTATCTGATGATAATTTTGTTAATCGCTCTTGAATCGGTGTACATTCTCCAACCTCCATCCTTATTCGGACTAAGCACTGTTGGAACAGCACACGGACTCAAGCTCTCTCTGACCAACCCTTTGTCCAATAACTCCTGGACCTACTTCTTGACCTCCTCATTCTCCTGCGGTGTCAACCTATATGCAACTTTATTCGGCAAGCTGGCTCCTGGTATGAGATCAATGTGATGACTCACACTCGTCATCGGTGGTAACGAACGAGGTAATTCGTCCACGATGATGTCAACGAACTCTCCCAGCAGTTCCTGAATATCAACTGGTAAGTCGTCCACTCTTGTGCTAGTTAGGACAATTCACGGTTTCCTGACCACAAAGAATTGTGGATCTTCCTTCTTCTCCATCTCTGTGAGAAGCTCCTTCCCACTCATGAGAAGTATGGTGCTGCTTACTTCCGGTTTCACTTCTTTATCCTTTATTAGAAGTAGTATGTGTGTCTTCCCATCCTTTTCTAAAGTATATGTGTTCATCCTCCCATCATGAACCACATTTATGTCATATTTCCATGGTCTACCCAGCAATAAATGACATACATCCATAGGAATAACATCACAGAGAATTTGATCATTATATCCTCCTATCTTGATGTCAACTAAGCATTGTTTAGTGACACTCGCCTGATGTCCCTTCTGTGGCCATGAGACTTTATATGGACTCGGGTGATCAGTCGTTTCCATCTCTAATTTTTCCACCATCTTGGTTGAAATGAGATTGTAAGTGCTTCCACTGTCCACAATGACCTTGCATTTCTTGTCCTTGGATTTGCAAGCTGTCCTGAACAGTCTGGTCCTTTGAGACAAACTCTCCTGCACCTCTTTCTCAGGTGTCAAAAGGACTTTTCGCATCAGAAGTGAGCTTCTGCTTTCTGCATCCTCTATTTCATCAGCTCACCTTTGTGCCTCGGCGATGTGAGTTTCTCCTCTGTCATTTTTCCTGTCTGGACAGTCAACTGCCTTGTGTCCATCCTTTCCACACGTGAAACATGTGATTACTCCACCTCGGCCTCTTCCTCTTCCTCTGGTATGAGGAAAAGTGTTTGCGTCAGCATAATCTCCTTGTTGCTCATTATGTTGCCCCCTTTGTTCAACATATTTCTGTCCTTGCTATGAGGTTCCACCTCTCTCAATCTTACCCTGAGGTTTCTTCCATTCCTCCTTGGGCTTCTGATATTTCACCTGGGAAATTGCCTTGCCTCTGGGCTAACTTCTACCTTGCCCTCGCTGTCCTTTCTTACGGCTCAGCTTCTCCTCGGCTTTCAGAGCCATCTGGTAAGCATCCTCAACAGTTATGATGGTTGTCATGCTTAATTCATCCTGAATATCGTATCTCAGACCATTCAAGTATCTGGCTACCTTCTCATCATCGCTCTCCCGATGACCTGCTCAGATATTGAGCTTGTAAAACTCTTCGGTGTATTCCTTCACCGTCATCAGCTTCTGCCTCAGGTTCTACATTCTCCTGAACAGTGTGATCTGATAGTCCCTTGGGATGAATTTTGCCTTCATCTTAGCAATCATTCGATCCCAGCTTTTAATTTTTTGTTTACCTTTGGAACTTCTGTCCACCTGTAGCTCGTCCCACCATAATGCTGCATGTACCTTCAATTTGTTAACAACATCCCTAATCTTCTTATCTTCTTCGATATCTTCATAATCGAAGTAGGTGTCAAGAGCTCTGATCCAATCTAGATTGTCTTCTACATCCAGGCTTCCTCCATAAGCTGGAATGTCCATTTTCGTCTTTGAACTCATCCAGGTGATATCTTTGATCAGTTGCTCGTTGGCTGCATCTTCAGCTACAACTTCTCCTTGTGGTTCAACTTCAAACTCATTGTCGGAATCACTAAGATCCACTGCACCGGCTGTGCATCTCTGAGCTGTTTCCATCTCTTTGAGTCTTTCTCTGAGATCTCGTATCTACCTTTCCATTTTTGGATTCCCTGCCAGCCTGCCTCTTCTTCTTACCTCCCTGTCCTCCGGATCAGGCGATTTCCTTTCCCTTCTGGGTGACATGGTGAATTCTCTTTCTCCCTGTTACAGAAAACAAAGAGTAACTCCTTGCTCTGATACCACTCTGACGCAGATGGCCACCCGAACGTCCGCGACCACCAGGACCTCTTCTTCCCCAGGCCCGAAGAGTTGAACTACTCTTCAAATCCCTTATCGGGACCTTCATGCACCCACAGGATGCTCTCCGACAATTTCCCTTTGGCTTATCGGGAAATCGGTCTCACGCATTCGCGAGTCCTGATAGCACAGGATCGGGTCTCGCCAATCCCCAAATCCCGATGGTCACTCACCCGCAGCTTTTCTTACTCTTATCGGGAATTTCTCCATCGGGAAATCAGGCTTTACGAGGTCGTGAATCTCACACCTCACAGATTTCTGATTCCCAAACTCCGATGCCACTTGTCCTCCTTTACTGTGCTCTGTGGTCCACACACGCTAACCACTGGATGCCGAGATAACACCACTCGCGACCTCGCAACCTCCGGCACCAACCTTTATGCTTCGAACTCGCGATCCTCCGAGCTCGCGATATGCCGATGCCACCTGTCTTCCACTAGCCCTAACGCTGACCCACGCAACCCCTCCATCGGGATATCGCACTTCGCGACTTCGAGCTGCAAGTTTCTTATGCCCTTGCAAACCCCGATTCTCCGATTCCTGACTCCTCGGGATCTCCTGACACGCATCTCACACAATCGACGGTTCTGAGCCTATCGGAATATCACCCCTCGCGATATCGTGATATTTGCTACACCAGCTTGCGGCTTCAATTCATGATTACCTGATACGCGATGTCATGTGCAGATCCAACGGCTCCCTTTGTCTCGGATCAACGGTTCTGCTCGCGTCGGAAAATCACTAATCGGGATTTCAACACACAAAACTCCTATCTCCGGAGTCCCAATCCTCCGATGGGTCGAATCTCCGATGAACCCTGGTTCCTCCTCTACTCGCTAAGGCTTAAACCTAGCGCAACTCTCCTGGGATCTAACAGTCGTCAGGACTTTGCTGTTTCCCTTGGCGAACCCTGACCGTCAATTCCCCTTCTTGAGATTTCTCTGAAATAGCTAAGTGGTCTGCATGGGATTTACTCTCCAATCCTGTTCCTGCGAACCCTGCCCAAACCTTCTTCAGTAAAATCTCTCTCTCTCTCTGGGATCTCCTTCACAATATCATAAAAGTGCTAAACCTCCTGAGCTTTCCACTCTGATTCTTCAGATGGATTTGTGCGCACTCCTCGCACTTTGACGTTCAACGACTTCGCAAGTGTTTAATCCTTCTGACTCGACGCACTCTCTGCAGCAGTCGTATTCAACTACCTCTGCTCATATTAACAACTGAGACTTTCGTTCCCACCTGAACGCTCCTTGCACGGCTTCAAAAAACCAAATAAACTTCTAGGCGAATGAGAACAAAGGTTAAACAAATAAGCCTTCATCAACGCACTCTCTACGGATGAATTCGACTGCACTCTATGCAGGAATCTCCTGGCTCAGACGGAGAAACAATTGAAACTCATTCTCTCCCTCAGGCTTCAGTTTAAAACATGAAATCACATGCATAGCATATTCAAAGAAAATGCATACAAGAAACAAACATTCATGAGCACCTCAACAATACACAGAGAAAGTAACATAGACCATGAACTTGAATCAAAGACTCTTTCTATTAATTCAACTGCCTGTACATGGGTGTTCTTCATACAATATTCTCTGCTTTCTCTGCTCTTCTCCTGAATGCTTGATTTTCTAATGTTACAAATGATACAATGAGGGTGTCTATATTCGTTTTCCCTCTCGAACTCTAAAACTGTCTAATCTGGAAATAAAATCCTACCTATTTGCATTAAATCTATTAAATGCCTCATCTACCTAAGGCCGAGAGCTTAAAGGCTCGAAGTCCACTTATAATGTACAAAGGCGCTTTTCATAAATGGTTCATTTATACATTGGCGCATCATCTTAATTGAAAATTCAAAAAGTTTTGGCTGGCCTTGTCCAGCTGTTCGTTGTCTCCCCTGCTGGCTCGCTTGTCTTGGGCGATGCTCCTGCATCAGCTTGATATTCAACCACCTTAAGTGTCGACTACTTCGGACTCTGTGCAACTCCTGCAGCAGTAGTCTTTAGCTTCCTTCTCTCAGAATAAAGACGGAGACCTCCTCCTTCAACCTGCACACTCTTTGCGCGACTGCAATGACCCACTCTACTTCTGGGCAATTAAGACCAAAAGTTAGACTATCGAGCCCTCATCCATGCACTCCTTGCGGATGAATTCAACTGCACCCTTTGCAGGAATCTCCTGACTCAGATAGAGAAACAATTGAAACTTATTCTCTCTCAGACTTCAGTTTAAACCCTGACATCACATGCACAACATATACAAAGCAAATGCATAACCAGAAAACAAACATTCATGAGCACATAAGCAACATACACAGAGAAACAACACCAGCCATGAATTTGAATCAAAATTTCATTCTATTAATTCAACATCTGTACATGGGTGTTCTTCACAACTTCTCTGCTTTCTCTTCTCTTCTGAATGCTTCTTCTAATGTTACAAAGATACAATGAAGGTGTCTATATCCGTTTTCCCTCTCGGACTCTAAAACTGTCTAATCTGGAAATAAAATCCTATTACCTGCATTAAATCTATTAAATGCCTCCTATCTATTTCAGACAAGAGCGTATGGCTCGAGGTATGATACAATATACAAAAGGCGCTCCTTCATAAAGGATCATTAAAGACTTGCGCTACAATCCCCAAGCTCTTTTAAAATTTTGGGTTTGTTTTCCCAGCTGAACTCCGCTTGATGTGCTGGCTCGCTTGCTAAGTTGGCGATGATCCTGCATCACCAGGGATATTATGCTAATAAGTTTCGAAAAGGAAGCCATAAATAGACATAAAGAAACTGAGCACGCTAACTAAACTGAGACAGCAGAGATACTTCTAACCAGAAGCTTTGGTGAATCTATTTGCCCGTGCGTGGCTATTCGTTCCTCTTCTGACGCTAGCCTACTGGAAGTGAGTATGCCTACGCGCACATCGGACACTGCCACTGCAGAATATTCTTGGAGTGGGCCGCAAAGAGCATGTCCAGCCTTTGGTCCATCCTGGTGAGGTGAAAAACTTGGTCATCCATCAGATTCCAGAGCTCGAAGATGAGTGGGAGGTGCCATAATTCAGAGAAGGAAGGCTGTTCCAACCCTCCGCTGTCGTCATATTATTGTGTCCTAGAGTCCCCCACTACTCGGTTCGAAAGTCCTGGTGGCTCCGCCATCCGGTTGGTGTCGTCGGGAGGGGTTTCCTCCTCCACAATACAGAGTGGGAAGAGGTCCTCCGTGTTGTCAGCACTGGGGTTCCGCAGGGTGTCTCCGGGCAGGAGCTTGCTTTCCTCTATGCGTGCAATTGAGGGGTGGCTCTGCATAGCCTCCTCCAGACTAATTTCCTCTACATATGCCATGGGAGGCATCCATGGTCACCTTTTGCGTTGGGTGGACGCTAAGGCAAGTGCTCGCTCAAATTTCCGTATGCGCTGGCGCTGGGACTCATCCCTGTACCAGGCGGCCCCTCTGCGCGATTTCCCTATGAACCTTGGCATTGTGGAGACCCTGGAAGGGGTCCGAGTTCCTGTCAGATTGGCCTCTCCTCTCGCAGACTTCGGCGAAGGTCGGAATTGCTGCTCGAACGGAGTGAACACTGCGAGGAGCCAATGCATCTCTTCCCAATTCATCATCATGATTATACGCCATGCTACCATGACCGCCCAGGCCATTAAGGCTGGGTGTTGAGTGCTCTGTCGACTGGTAAATCTCCCTCGCGCGAGAGGGCTCATCAAATGGAGGTGGCTGGTGCAGGCCATTTCTTAATTAATGGTCAAAGGGCGCTCGCCGGTTGATGTATTAAATGGGCGTCCCGGCGGCCGCTCGTGTGTCCACTGATGCCCTCGTGTCACCCCATCCGGGGAAATATTTTATTCATTATTAATATGTGATAATGTTTTGTTAAATTTATTCAATTAATTATTCAAATTTATTTTTATTTTTCATTTTTCATGTCTAGTGTGTTCCTTGATATACATTTTACCCAACACTTCCATCATATACATTTTACAACCAACAATTACGGAGTAGCAAGCAGAGTAGCGGGTTCACATTTATAGTCATGTTTATGTATCACGAGTCCTACCCCTACCTACCGCAACATAAGATTTAGTAATTTATAAAATATTATAACATTGTACCAAGATTTATAGTAATTTATAAAATATTATAACATTGTACCAAGATTTATAGTAATTTATATAATGCTATAACACTTTTTTCTTAAAAAATAGTATAAACAATTATTTAAATTTTATTCAATATTGTTTTTATTGTTTTTAAATTTAATTTGGAATTTTTGAATTTTGATTTTGTTTATGATAATAAAGGTTTGTACATAGAAATTGATCATTCTTGATTCTAAAGTTTAAAATGGATATATACTTGTATATACTATTTTATATTAATATTAATAAATAAACTATAAATTAAATTTATGGTATCTATCCTATAATATTTTTTTTTAAGTAAAAAAGTAGAACCTGCTATATTAAGTTATCAGAGAAACATTGACAAAATACACAGAGATATAGGTCTGAGCCACCAAAAATGTTGTCATTTTACCGGAAACCAGCATAGTTTGGAAAACTGTTTTTCCCTCTGTCCTGCCCGAAGGAAACCAGGACAGATGGCCATAGGTCAAGTGTACGTGTAGCAATAGCATGATTAAACATAAAACAAACTATCATAGAAGAACCTAGATACCCGGTGACCTGTCGCCCTTGCCTGTCTGCCACGTGGACCTGGCTGGGATGGCGAATGGTTGCGCACAGAATGGGCATTTCCTTTTTGTTCGAGCGTTGGAGTACGCGTCAAGGAGCAAGTCCAGACGCTGTCCCATGAGAAGGGCTCTGTGCTCCTGGTCTGCCATGTGGCCTCGGATTTCGAACACTAGAGCCAGATGCTCTTCACGGAGGAAAGTACCATGCGAGTCATTACCTGCGTCGTCGAGGATTACGTTCCCCACTTCCACGTTCTTCCCATCTCTGGCTTCGATCTTAGACAGTTCTACACTAGCCACTTCCTCCTTCATCCCTGGTTTGGTCTCGTTTGCACTCCCTTCGGTGCAAGCCTTGTCTCGAGCTTCTTCCTCGATCGTTGCCTCCATAATATGGCTGGTGGGGCTGTAGTCACCCATCCACGATATCTCCTCATTGATGCACATAGGGAAATCTTCTGTCATCTTGTCTTTAGGACCGCTTCCAACCTGGGAGTTCGATGCCCTGGCTTGGGGTTCTGAGGTGGTCGCTAATTCCTCCATGAATGACGTTTCTTCAACATAGCAGGTAGGAAACTCATCCGCGGTGCCACCCTTCAGCCTGCTTCCAGCCTCAATTGCCATGGTTTCACTGCTACGCTCTGCCCCAGTCTCAACAATAATGGCATGCAGAGCCAATTGGTCAGCGCGAGCCCTCTTCTGGAGAATGGAGGTCGCCATTGACAGAGCACGCTCTAGTTTCTCCCTCCTTTGCCTCTGCGCTTTGTGGTGTACCAGGCCGGGCCACGGCGAGGCCTACCTCGCTTCCTGGTCATGCTTACCGAGGGGTATATAACAATGCAGAGAGGATGCAACGAGACGAGAGTGAGCCAAGACAAGAAGGAACCAGAGCTACACCAGAGCTCCCAACCAATGAGGAGGCCCAAAGCGAGAGAAAACCAACTCTGTCTAGGCGCTTGAAAATACAAATTGCCAAAAACTAGATTCACCTGGCTATCCATAGACCCTGTCATGCTGAGTGTGTTGTGAGTGAGAGTTTTCGCGCGAGGGAGGAGTCCCTCCTCTATATAGCGGCTATAATGGCCGTCTACCATCGTAAATGCAGAGAGGATGGGTGGCGACCATCAGCATTTATGTTGTGGCTCAATGCAGAACTAGGTGAGGAGGAATTGTCGCATGTCACCCCATCTGGGGTATCTATCCTATAATATTAATATTAAATATAGTATTCATTATTAATATGCGATAATGTTTTGTTAAATGTTTTTCAATTAATTATTCAAATTTATTTTTATTTTTCATTTTTCATGTCATGTTTGTTCCATGATATACATTTTGCACCCAACACTTTTATCATATACATTTTGCACCCAACAATTACGGAGTCATGTATTCACATTTATAGTCATGCTTATGTCCGACCCCGACTAAGTGCAACATGGGATTTAGTAATTTATAGAATATTATAACATTGTACCAAGATTTATAGTAATTTATATAATGCTATAACACTTTTTACTTAAAGAATTGTATAAAAAATTATTTGAATTTTATTCAATATTATTTTTAATGTTTTTAAATGTAAATTTGGAATTCTGATTTTGCTTATGATAATAAAGGTTTGTACCTAGAAATTGATCATTCTTGAGTCTAGAGTTAAAATGGATATATACTTGTATATACTATTTTATTTTAATATTAATAAATCTATCTTATAATATTAATATTAAATATTTTATCCATTATTAATATGTGATAATGTTTTGTTAAATTTTATTTAATTAATTATTCAAATTTATTTTTATTTTTCATTTTTCATGTCAAGCATGTTAGTGATATACATTTTGCACCCAACACTTCTGTCATATACATTTTTCATTTTTCATGTCAAGCATGTTCCATGATATACATTTTGCACCCAACACTTCCTTCATATACATTTTGCACCCAACAATTATGGAGTCACGGGTTCACATTTATAGTAATGCTTATGTATCACGAGTCCCACCCCGACCAACAACAACATGAGATTTAGTAATTTATAGAATATTATAACATTGTACCAAGATTTATAGTAATTCATATAATACTATAACACTTTTTACTTAAAGAATAGTATAAACAATTATTTAAATTTTATTCAATATTATTTTTAATGTTTTTAAATGTAAATTATGAATTTT
>JZKD02S1788036.1:39094-69404 GCA_000966675.3 Picea glauca | reverse complement strand
CCTTTAATTAATTCTGGGTCTTCCATAATAACTGTTGGGGCCGACTTCTTATTCTTCCCTTTGTAATTGTCCGATGACCAATCTGCAAAAGGGGATTTGGTCCTTATACAATTACCGACATGATTAATCCACAATGGGGGTTAATCCAATAAAAATAATAATAATAATGGCATGATTAATCCACAATGGGGATTTAATCCAATAACAATAAGAATGCTCTTCACAGTTATATTATTTCAACACTTTCAAGTAAACTAGTTTGTAAAATTGAGATACAAAGTGAGTTTTTTTTTTTTTTTTTTTTTTGTAAATAAAAAGTATTGTATTACCTTGCTTTAGCAAAAATCACGCATGTATAAGTATACACTATAGCACGCCATCTATTCTGCCACCGCAATGGAAACTAGAACGCATGGACACGACAATTGTTCATTGTTCATAAACCTTAAAAAAAAAGAGACAACTGTCAACAAACATGGGGAATTGGCACCTATTCTACCACAAGCATGGAAACCAGAACATGCGATGGATTGAGTGCCCCGACCAACTATCAATCCAGAACCAGAGTCTATGGTGTGAAAAAAACTTAACATTTAGACCAGAGAAAAAACCTGTAAGAGCACTAGACATGATGTGAACTCGGGCGTTCATCCTGGCGAAGTCGGAAGACAAAAGGCTTGTAGCAAGTTAGGCATCAAATTTTCTCAGGCTCGCTTGATAGGGAGTCATACAAGATGTCCAAATGATTGTTGAGGGTGCGTTGGTTGTGGTGCTGCTATGCCAAATCTTTGCGCATCTCAAAGATCAAGATCAGGTGGTCTTTCGTAATCCTGCAAGAGTTGGGAGCCGAGTGAACCTGTTCTTCAATGTCGTCATCATCCTCATTTGTTCCAGGGTCCTCGTCCATGGTAGCAACAGTGAAATCATTAGCAGTGGAAAAATTCATGGTAGGGTCCTCTTCCATAGTGGCAACAAAATTTTGTCCTGAGTGTTCCTCCTGAAGAGGGATTTCCTCTTCCATAATGAAACCTGTCTTGACTGGCTCCTGGAAAGGGGTGGTTGTTCCAAGGTAGTTGACGACATGAAAGGAATAATTTCCTCTTCCACTAGGCAACCTCCATGGAGACCCTATGTGCCTGAAGGACGAGGCTCCAGTTGAGCTGCCTCATACCAATTCTAATCAGAGGAGGGTGAGTGGTCCAAGATGTCTCCTGGGATGAGAGCGAAATAGGCTGGTCTCGGGCGCTTTATCTGCCAAACCGGTTGTCACCGAGACTTATCTCTCTCAAGAGGCATGGATAAGTAGAGCACATGGCAAATGGAATCAACAATGGTGTGAGAAAGAGACATAGGGCAGAATGCCAGGGCGTGGCACAAAGGAAGCATAATAACATCATGAACTGCGACTGAATGCCCAATATAGGACCCTCCACAAGACAATAAGACCAGGTGGACAAAGGAGTTGATGTATCTGGTAGCCATTAGTGTAGGAGGGCCATTAGATGTTTCATATTGACGCCGAGGATCCAATCATGAGTCTCCATTAAGACCCAATGCACTAAGCCTTGGTAGACATATAAACTAGACATCACGACTAGACAGGGGAGGAGGGTGGCGGCGAGGGGATTTAACTATTGTTGTATCCACCCCAGCCAATGATGCATGTGTGCCAAGTTTCACCCCATCTGGGGAGAGACATTCATTTAGAGCCAGTTCTTGGCACTTCTTTAGAAGTTGTGAATCCTGATGGTCCAGGGTGTTGATGATGAGGAGCTCTGCCTGAGTATTAACACCCTCATTGGCTAGTCAGTTTTCTACTTTGTTGGCCTCCCGTTTAATGTGTGAGGAGATGAGAGTAATGGGAGGAAGTGGTGAGGCTTGTAGAAGAGAGAGGAAACCTATGAGGTGCCAATTGGGTGTGATTTTTTCCGGATCCAATCCTTGGATAATTTTTGTGGCTAGTGAGATGATGACTTTAGAATCTCCTTCTATTATTAGGGGCTGCAAATTAAGGTTTAGAACTAGTTGGAGACCTTTGATGAGGCCCCAAAGCTCAACATAGTTATTCATATCATGCCCCAGAAAGCCCGCTCTAAGGTGCTTGATTTTCCCTGTGTTGTCTCTGATAACCGCTCCATAGCCTGCTGGTCTGGGATTGCTCTTGTAGGCTCCATTGAAATTCAACTTCCAAAAATCTTGGGGGGGCACCTCCAAAAGGTGGAGCATCAAGCTAGAGGGGCACGAGGATTGGAGAGAAGGAGAGGTGTCTTTGGGGTGATTATCTTCCAGGAGGTGAATATGTTGGATTTTGGAGGGGCATCGAGGATATCATCTTGAGTCCAAGTTTGAATTTGAATTGTTTCCCAAATGCTTACTGTAGTCTTGTCCCAGATATCAGAGAGGCAAGAGGGTTGAGAGTGAAATATGTGTCGATTTCTCTCTTTCCAAAGATGCCAAATAATAAGACCTATCATAAGTTGCCATATTCTATTTAGAAGTAGGATTTTGTAGTCCCCAGATCCCTAATTCCTTATAGTGTTGGGAATGCTAGTTTTTTCATGCTTTGTTTGCCTCATGATTGTTGTGGCTTGGTCCCATATCTGATTACTGACTTGACATTGGTTAAATATATGTTCCATGGTTTCTTCCTTTTGATTGCATAAGTGGAAAATGGAGGGCCCAATGAAGCCCTGTTTCCTGAGATGATCCCAGGTGAGGAATCTATTCTATACTAGGAGCCAAAGAAAGGTGGAGACCTTTGGCCAGAGCTTAGTCTTCCAAATTATGTGCCAAATGTGATATTTTTCCTGATTGTGGAAGTTCTCTTGAATCTGATAGGCCTCCTTGATTGTGAAATTACTTGTCATGGAATATCCCCAGCGCAGGATGTCCTTGTTTGTGTTGATACAGATTTTCTTGTTGCCCATTGTTTCTAGCCAAGGTTGCATCTCAAAATTTCCTGGTAGATGGAGATCTTGAGGGAATACTTTCCAACTATGCCAAGGGGTTTGGTGCTGGGTGTTAAGACAAAGATCAACTACTTTGAGGCCTCTTAACTCTGGAAGATAGGTCTGGTAGGGAGTTAGGCTGTCGAGTGATTGCAATAGAGGGAGTTGCTACCAGGCATCTCTCCATAATTGAACACTTTTTCCATTTATAACTTCCCAGAAGGCGTGCTTTTGGATGAGTGGGTGATTGCATCATCCTGCATTGCAAATATTAGAGCCCTGGATCTGATCGTTGAGCTTTATCAGTTCCTCTTGTTGTAGATAGGGGGTATATTTGTGCCTCCAAAGTCATGCCCAGAGTTCATGAGAATATTTTATCCATCGCCACCAGATTTTCACTCCCATGACACTGTTGAGTTTCCCTAGATCATGGAGCCCCAAGCCCTCTAGATCTGTGGGTTTGCAAAGCTTATCCCAACTGAAAAAGGCCCATGTTTTCCCTTGTTTGTGGCCATGCTAGAGGAAGTTCCGCTGAAGATTTCTTATGCTTTTTATGACTGTTTGTGGAGCTACCAAAGATGAAAACATGTAGGATGGGATGACTTGAAGCATTGATTTCAGGAGGACGATCCTCACAGGGAGATTAAGGATTTTGAAGGCCCAAGAGATGAGGTGATTGGAGATTGAGAGGATAAGGGAGTTCTAGGAGGTATTACGAGCTACTGAGTTTGTCAGGGGTAATCCAAGTTATTTGGATGTAAGGGAGAAATGAGGGATGTCAAGGAGGCGGGAGATGTGCCATTGGATTGTTGTTGGCATGTTGAAGAAGAAGAGCTGTGATTTCTCAAGATTAAAGGTAGTACCAGAAACATCACTAAATTCTGAGAGTATGGTGCGGATTTTGGTAGCTTCCATGGCAGCGAGGGTGTTCAGGAGCAAGGTGTCGTCCACAAACTGGTTGTGAGAAGCTTCTGGTTGGATCCCATGAATAGAGAGACCTTGTAGGGTGCCATTAGTGATTGAGGCAGACAAATACTGCCCTAAACCTTCGGCCATGATCATAAAGAGGAAAGTGGAGAGTGGGTCTCCTTGGAGGATGCCTCGAGTGGGGAACAAAGGCCTGGAGGAGAGACCATTGACTAAGATATAGAAAAAGGTGGAGGAGGTGAGTTTCATGATCCACTCTATCCAGTCCACACTGAAGCCAAAGGCTAAAAGGATGGAGTGCATGTATTTCCAGCTTAGTTTATCAAATGCTTTAAAGAGTTCAAGTTTTATGATCATACCTAGAGTACAGGTAGTCTTGAGTGAGTGGATGATTTCGTGCACCATGCTTACGCTCTCCATGATATGTCGCCCCTCCACATAACCTGACTGTTCCTTGGAGATGATACAAGGGAGTATGGGTTTGAGCCTGAGATCTATGACTTTTTTGATGATCTTGTAGATGACATTACAAAGCGCAATCGATCAAAATTGCTTTGAATTGGTGAGACACTCCTCTTTATGGACTAGGGTGAGAAATGTGGCATTAAGAGATGATAACACCTGCTTTGAGGTTCTGTATTCCTCCACCAGTGTGCAAACCTCTTCTCGAACCATTGGATATCAGTAATGGAAGAAATCAATGGTAAATCCATCCGACACAGGGGCCTTACCTGGTGGCATTTCCTTGATAGTCTGATCAACCTCCTCTTGTGTGATTAGTCTCATGAGGGATTTATTCTTCTCTGTGGTGATGAGGGTGGGGATATGCTGAGTGATTCTTCTCATGGTTGGAATTCTATCAAAAGGGGGTTCTGAGAGAAGCTCTTTGTGGTAGGTAACTAGCTCGTCTTCAGTGTCTGAATGGTCCAGTAGAGTGTTTCCCTGTGAGTCCTCAAGATTTGTAATGTGGTTGATGTATCGTCTGTGGACCATGGAGCAATAGAAGAACTTTGTGTTCCCCCCCCCTCCTTTAGCCATTGAACACACGATTTGTGCTTCCAAAGAATCTCTTTTGTGCTTCCAAAGAGATTCGTTTCCTCCTATAGCAAGGCTTTCGAGTAACTCGAGATGATGGAATCCTATTGAACCTCCTCTAGACATTGTTCAAGGGATTTTTTTGCAAGGAAAATGTCCCCCAAAACTTTTTTATTTCAGTCCCGAAGCTGTAGTTTGAAACTTTTCAGGCGCTATTAAAATTTGTACATCTACATGCCATGCTCAATTTCTGCATTGGCCCACCAGGTATGAGAAAGTTCAGAGAATTCTGGGTGGGTTAACCAGAATTTCTCAAAGCAAAAGGGTTTGAACTTTTGTGTTGTTGTTGTCTTTACCCAAAGCTGCACTGGACAATGATCTGAGCTAACCTTTGGTAGGATGCCTGCCTCAATGATCAATTCTTCAAGAATTATGTTTTCTGAAATTAGAAAATGATCTAGGCGACTAGAAATGTGTTGGGTCCTTGCTCACTTGTTGGTCTAGGTATAGGGTCCATTCCTTGTCTCTATGTAAATTAGATTAAGGCTATCTATAAGGTGGAAAAACTTGTTACTGTCCTGGTCGATGCATTTTAGACCCCCACATTTTTCCTCTAGGGTGAGGAAGATGTTGAAATCTCCTCCCAAAATCCATTGTTCTTGTCCTCTTAGTGTGTTGATGTAGGCAAGACTATCTAAGAAGTGATATTTTTCTTGATTGAGCTGAGGGCTGAAGGCATTAGTAATGACTCCTGCTTTGCTGGATCCTATTACTTTGTATTTAGCGGTGAGCGTTCCAACTGTTGAATAGGCGGGTTCCAAGATGATTGTGGATGGATTCCAGAGGATGACTAATCCACCTGCTGCCCCTTCAGAGTCAGTGTAGATGAAGTTACAGTGCCTCCAACATATTTTGAATGCTTCTAATTCCATATTACCTACACTTTTGGTTTCCTGAAGTAGTAATATTTCAGGGTTTTCTGATTTAACATAGTTTTGAAGAATCCTTTGTTTGGATCTTCTGTTGAGACCTCTAATATTCCAAGTGATGATCTTCATCATATTTAATTGTGGGGAGGGTGAAAAAATCCTTCTAAGAGGTGTTGTATTTTCCCTGAGTTAATTATGAAGTTGCTTACCTCCTTGATTAGTTGTTGTACCGACTTACGCCCCCATCTCTTGCTTTCTTTCTAGTTCCACTTGGGATCTAGATCAAGCTCCAAGTGTACACCTAGGCGAGAGGTGGCTCATGTTGTGGAGTCAATGAAGACTTTGTGAACTTTTCTGAGCTGTTCCACCGGAATGGACTGTGTTTATTTTCAATTGAAAGCATCCTCTAGCTTATCGAGGTCGATGTCTTCAAGTTCCTTTTCATCTATCTGCATTATGATGTCATCGCCATCATGGTTTGGGATTTTTCCTAGCATTGTGTAAGCTTGGGGATTCTGGCTTGAGATCTGTTCTAAAACTGGATCAAGGATTCTGGACATGCCATCCCTCATCCCTACCAGTAACCTGACAGCTCCAACGATATGACACATAAGAGACGTCATATTGCGTGACAAGTCCGTTCAGAGTTGCAAGAGATTAGAGTCATCCCTAATGTCTTGCATATGGACAGGGAGGACTCCCGCACCAACCAAAACTGCAATCAGTCTATCACACACCTCCATCCTATATCTAAGATCTAGCCTACGTCGCATGATGGGTGGTATATGCAGATGAGGACCCTGAACCGTCGTAACCTCAACCATATCCTCATCTACATCAGGTGGCGGGGGAGGGAGCATATCCCCAACAAATGTGCCAACATCTGCAAAATATAACACAAGTTAATAATTAGTCGACAATTTCATTAAACAATTTAATAAAATACGTTAAAGAACATGCTAGAATAAAAATTATTCGAATTAAGTAAGACAATAAATGAAAGTACAAGATTAATTTAAATATTACCTCTATGATTCGGTGGCTCATCCACTGTGAAGAGGATGTTGGGACATCCTCGCCAATCCATCCATGCGTAAGGGCATGACACCATCACAAACACATGATCTACCTCATTGGCTAATAGCTGAAGTGCCTCCCTGGAAATCCTAGCTAGAAAATTGGGCATGCCCCTCTTGAGCATCATCTCGCCCCACATGTGCATCCGTACCTCTTGAGCATCATCTCATCTTTGGAAACCTCTCACAAAACAAATAAAATAACTCTGAAGAAAATGGGAAGTTTTCCCTCCCATCTATCATAGCACAACATCTATCCAGTGCTATACAAAACTGCCTCAAAAAAATGGTAGACCACCTAGTAAGTCATGGCCTTTGTATCAAATAATCAACATAATATAAAAGCATGCAACTAATGCGTTGACCATCACCAGTGAAGTGTGAAATGCTTGACAATAACAGTGAGAGGCACCTAACATCCTTTGCACCAAATGAGGTGATATGTAACTGTCCACCAACCACTTGAAAATCACCAAGAGAAGGTATATCATGCTCAATATACCTTTGAGAATAGGCAAGATGACTCTCAGTTGCAACACCCACTGGGACATCAAGAAACTCGTGAAAATCCTCCCCTCTCCTAAATAGTCAAGTGATAAAATAAATATTCTTCTCAGTGGGATGGTACCACTGATGAGGAGTGACTCTAAATGCCTGTTGATGGGCATCCCATTGGCAGATCAGCTGCACAAGAAAGGAAGAATTCCCCTTCAAGTATGTATCCTCCTCGTAGTACTTGAGGAGGCCTACATTCCTCAAGAGGAGTCACATAGCTGGAATACTAGACCGAGGGTACAAATCCCTCTCCCTCTCTCTGGCCTCCAACTCCCTAACCATATTGTACTGGTACACACTCTGTTGCTGCTCCTCCATGCACTGACGTCTCTGCATAATTAACATATAAATTACATCAACATCATACATAAAAACATAACTTTTTTTTAGTAAATGAGAAATGTATTTCAAAATATGCAAACATAATTTTTTTTCAAAAAAACAATAACTTAACCTTTGGTGTGCCTGAAAAATAGTAATGCACCACCCATGGTGCGCACACATATCTTACACACTGCATGAAAAATGTAATTTATATTAGGGGGTGCGTAGTAATTAGCAACGCACTAGTGTGTCCCATTATATACAACACACCGCGAAAGCACGGTGCATCTAGATACTATGACTCCCCAGTGTGTTCCATTCATCACAATGCACCTTAAAATAGACACTCATTTTACACGATGCAACGTATCCATGCTTGCGCATCGATCTGTTCTGTATAATCCACACACTGATTGAAAAACTAAATATTGTTCATCGTGCGTAGTTTATTGTGTACACACCGATGTGTTATCTATCAAGGATGCACCGCTTGAACAACTGTCTATTTTCAACGGTGTGTATATTTTAATGAACGCATCAGAGCATTCACTATAAACAATGCACCATTTAATGGAAACTATTTATTTTCGATGGTGTGTCATTTATTATGAACACCCTGGTGCATTCATTATAAACAACGCACCGATGCATTTATTATGAACGCATCATCGAAAATAAATAGTTTCCATTAAACTATGCATATAGTTTTACGAATGCGCCAGTGCATTCAATATAAACAATGCATCGTTTAATGGAAACTATTTATTTTCAACAGTGTGTCATTTATTATGAATGCACTGGTGCGTCGTTTATAAGTACGCACCGGAAAAAACAAACTATACATTTTCGGTGCACCCTGTTAAATTTACAGGGTGCACTGTGTAGAAAAAAAATAAAATTTGAAAAACAATGCAAATTTTACTCAATTTCACAATTTAATCTGGTAAAAATACAATGTACAAAGAAATAAAGAATTTACCCGAACATTTTCTCATTGAGGAGGCATGGTTGGGATGTAGTGAAAAAAATGAAATTTTCCCACCGTATGGAAAAATTGGAATCCCACGAACCGAGCATTGAATGGAAACAAAGAAAGCAACGAAATCACTGACAACAATGCACTTCAGTTGGGAAAAGGTGGCACCGGTGCTTGAGAGCTTCTCTGCACTAGAAATGGTAAAAATTATTTTTTATCACTACTTTATTTTTACCCCTATTCTGGTGCCCTTGCATTAAGCACACCGGTGCTCACCACTGAAAACAATGCACCATTATTTTTAAAAAACCTTGTGATGGTGCACCATTTTGGAATGCATAAGTGCACCTCGAGGAAAAAGGCACACCATTATGCATTTTTAAAAGAAAAAATGCAAAGATTGTGCACCTTTTTGTTGCACATCAGTGCTCGCGGTCTTCTTTTATATGATGTACACCGTTGTTTTTTATTTTTATAAGTAAATCTGCAACAGTGCACCATTGTCTATTTGCACCAGTGCATTGATTTTTGGTGGCACATTGCTACAAACATCGCACCATTATTTAAAAAAAATCTCTGGGACGATGCACCAGTTTGGAATGCATCAATGTGCCCAATGGACAACAATGGACTGGTATGCATTTTTAAAAGGAAAAACATGAAGACGATGCACCTGTTTGTTGCACACCAATGCTCGCGAGCTTCTTTTATATGATGCACACCGCCATTTTCTATTTTTTTTAAAATAACTTTGCAATGGTGCACCATTGTCTATTAGCACCGATGCGTTGATTTCTGGTGGCATATCGGTGTAGTTTAGTCTTATAAACGCACTGTTAAAAAAAATGCCACTAAAACATATTCCCGCGCACCTCCGCTACAAACATATTTTGGGGCTATTTTTATAGGGGTTTCCGCAAAAACCTCTGCTATAGGGTCTTTTCCTTGTAGTGTTATTTAATTGTAATAAAAAACCATATTACCCTTAAGTACATAGAGAATGATTATTCTAGTGTTAAGTGTGCGATCCACTTCTTGAACTTTGAATGTGACTTATATATAGGAAGTGAATAAAGGAGTTTTTTGTCCATAGATAACTTCATGAGGTGTTATTTTGGTGGCACTATGACAAGTGGTGTTGTACCGCCATTCAACAAGGGGTATCCATTAAACCCATTGTTTCTTTTTGTATGTTGAAAAACATCACAGGCAAGGTTTCAAGCATTTGTTGACCACTTCAATTTGGCTATTGAATTGGGGATGATAAGCTATAACCAATATCAAGTTTGTGCTTTGTAGTTTAAACAATTCATGCTAGAATTTGTTGGTGAAGTTGGGATCCTAATCCAACACAATGGAAGTGGGAATGCCATGTAACTTAGAAATCAGATCCATGGAGACTTGGACCACTGTGGAGGGTGAAAATGGATGTTGTAAGACACAAAATTGGGCACCATTGGAAAATCTGTCAACTACCACCATGATGATTGATTTATTGCTAGATTTCAAGAGGTCCATAGTAAAATACATGGAAATGTTGGTCCAAGTAGTGGTTGGGACTAACAATATTCATTGTTTTACCCTTGTTCCATTGACACGCATCACATATTGCTACATAAGCAAGGGTATTATTCTTCATGTCTTCCCAAAAGAAAAAGCACTTAACCACAATTTTTCTTAAAGCAAACAATCGAAAATGATAGGAACTTATGATTAGGAACAACCCAAAGAAGACCCTAGAGTTAGGTTTACTAGGCTAGATCAGAGCATTGTTGCATTGTATGAGATAGTAACATAGCCATTGGATGCAAGGGATGAAGAGAGATATGAAGTAAGGACCAAGAACATAAGACAAAATATAGAACAACACAAAGGTGAACAACCTAATGATTCAGGTAATGATAAATCCCTTCATTTGTCTTCAAATACTCCATTCAAGGTTGAAGCAAGATTTGAAGTACCAACATATTGTTGAAATGTTGGTCAATACTGAGAGGGGGGGCGGGTGAATCAATATTGCTTCTTTTTGAATTTTTTTAATAATAATTAATTATTAATCACAACAATTGATCAACAAGAATGTACTGAAAATAGAAATTAAATATAATAAAAAGTACAAGTTACAATGTGTAGGAGACACCAATCTCTCTTCTTTTGAGCACCAACTCAAGGAGATACCAATCCCCTGTTTATAGAACCAACTCTCTTTTTTCAAGAACCATATTGAGGAAGCACCAACTCCCTTGTTTTTAAGCACCAACTCCCTTGTTTTCAAGCACCAACTTGAGGAAGCACCAACTCCCTTGTTTTAGGCTTCAACCTGTAGAGGACTCCAATCCTCCCTTGCTCCTCCCTTCCACCCTCACTTCATGTGAATGTTTCAAGTTCTTCCTTGGAATTTGTTTGTGTTTGATCTTATGAATTAGACCATAGAGRCATTTCTTTCCACCACAATTTCTGGTTTATATAATATTTCAATAGGTATACGATTGAACCAATGTGTCTTTTCACAATGAACAATTGCACCTCTTCATTTAATTTTAACAATAATGCTGACATTTAATATTTGATTTTAACTTAAAAGACTTCAAATCTATGTAAGTTATTTATCCCTTTATGTGCCAACAATCTTGTAGCAGCAATGGAATGGTTGGGTGCCAATCTTGTCAAATTACTCCTCAGGCCATTTATACTATTAGATAAATCAATTTATGCAAAAACGCTTTCTTCAACCCACTTTTCCAAATGACCGCGGGATTAAAACCACATGCCTATACACTTAAGAATTGCTCCTAGCACCTCTCTTTTCCCCTTATTCTTCTACACATGAAATCATTCAAAAATTTCCGCAGGCTTATTTACGTCTAGGCCCTTTACACTCCATATCAACTCCTTTACCTTATCACGTGACCGATGTTAGAACCAAGTCCTTCGGACTTCGGCCTTCGAGCTATTCTCCCTTTACAATACTTGCATTCTTTTGGATTAATACATCCCAAAGTGGTTTTAAAACCCATCTTAAATTTATCCACGTGTATAACTTTCTTTCCTAGTGGTAATTTAATTACCACTCACAAGGATAGGGCTCCTCCCATTAACCTACGAACAATTCACTGATGCGCGTTGCACCTCCACCGTAGATTGCTTCCCTTCAATATTTGATCTGATGGTTAGGTTTTAATCAGGCGTTGAGTGGGACATCTAGGCATTAAAAACAAATCCATGGTTGCGATTTGATCAACCATTAAGTGGACGATTCACAATCATTTCGGGATTCTAGGATTTTGCGATGTTTGTAGTTTACCATCCTCCAACTCCCCGGAGGTTGACCTACTGAAACGGTCATAAATTAATGTTGACTATTTACCATTGGTTGAAAACTCCCCCTTATGCTATCCTTCCACTGGATTAATCCAACAACTGGGATTTCAACCAATCTACCTATCAAATTGGGCGACTGGTGGGATTTTGCGATCCTTGCAATTTCCAACCTTTCAACTTCTTGAAGGATTACCTACCGAAATGGTCATAAAGCAATGATGATCGCTTAATATTAGTTGATGCTTCCACTTTCCCCATCCTTCCATTGGCTTGATCCAACAACTGATATTTTGACCGATCTATCTATCAGATCAGACAACTGGCGAGATTTTGCGATTTTACGCTTCAGGATATTCAGCCAGTTCAAAACTCCTTCATGCCTAGAGGGCCAATGCTGAATGACCACCATTACCATGGGACTTATGATCTGACAGCTGAGGTTGATTTTGAATTTAAGGTGAGATCTGACAATCCTTGTTGATCTAGCTCCTCGATCCAACAATCCAGATTTCTCTTGGTCCAACTATTGTGATTGCTCCTGAGTTTCAAAAGGGAACAATCACGATTTCACGATCCTTTTGTAAAACACTCTATCTTTTGCATGATCCTCACACTACCTCTCCTGAGATTCATGATCTGCAACAATTTGACATCAATGACAACACCATAACACCAAGTCCAACATTCTCCCACTTTGGCATTTATGGCAACAAAATAAAACCCATTATTTTTAATTGAGTTTTACTGCTTATTCTCCCCCTTTCAAAACAATGACAGAGGGGATATTTCTATGCTCCCCTTGTCCATGTGCTCCTTCTTTGATGAACCTTGAGTAATTCAATTGGATATGGATATTACCCCCAATTTCTTTCTAAGGTATTCAAAGTACTCCTGGGCAAGGGTTTTGTGAATATATCTACAATTTGTTCTTTAGTGTCCACATATTCTACTTTAACAATTTTTGAGAAACTTTTTCCCTTAAGAAATGAAATTTGATTGGGATGTGCTTGGTTTTTGATTGCATGACATGCTCTTTAGAAAGGTTTATGGCACTGGTATCGTCACAATTAAGAATAATTGGATGATCATATTTTACTTGTAAGTCTTCTAGAGTTTGTTTCATCCAAATTACTTGAGTGCAACAGGAGGCAACACCAATATATTCAACTTCTGTTGTAGATAGTGATATGGAGGGTTTCTTTTTACTTAGCCATGACACAAGATATTTTCCTAGGAAAAATGCACCTCCACTAGTGCTCTTTCTATCATCAATACTTCCTACCGAATTTGCATTAGTGTATGCAGTTAATGTGAAGTCTATTGTTTTTGGATACCATAAACCAAAATCCAAGGTGCCTTTGAGATATCTAAAAATCCTTTTAACTGCTTTCATATGTGTCTCTTTAAGTGTAGATTGAAATTTGGCTACTAATCCTATAACTTGTATGATGTCTGGTCTTTTCGTTGTTTCATATAATAGGCTACCAATCATTGACCTATACATGGTTTGGTCTACATTTAGTGATTCATCATATTTGCTTAGTTTGCATCCTGTAATCATAGGAGTGCTCATGGATTTGCAATCTTCCATTTGAAATTTCTTCAACATTTCTTTAATGTATTTGGTATGAGATATGAATATACATTTTTTTTCTGATTGTGAGACTTGTAGTCCTAGGAAGAATGTCAGTTCACCAAGCATTGAAATCTCAAATTCGTTTTTCATTTCTGTAGCAAATTGATTGCTTAGAGGATTTAGATTACTTCCAAAGATGATATCATCCACATATACTACACCAATTATCATATTCAATTTTCAATCTTAATATAAAAATTGTTGTCAGTGGCTCCTCTTTTGTATCCTTGTTGCTGTAGATGATTATCAAGTCTAGAAAACCATGCCCTTGGAGCTTGTTTGAGACCATACGATGCTTTCTTTAATTTGCAAACATAGTCTTTATTTTCTAATAACATAAAACCTTTAGGATGTTTTATATAAAATTCTTCCTCTAGATTTCCATTTAAAAATGATGATTTGACATCCATTTGATACATTTTGAAGTTTTTAAAGCATGCAAATGAAAAAAACATTATGATAGATTCTAATATGGCCACATGGGAAAATGTTTCCTCAAAGTTAATCCCTTCTACTTGTGCATATCCTTTGCACACTAATATTGCTTTATTCCTTATAATTTTACCATCTTCATTAACTTTATTCTTAAAAATCCATTTGGTCCCTACCACATTTTTGTCTTTTGGTCTTGGGACAAGTTCCCAAGTATGATTATTTTCTATTTGATCAAGCTATTCATTCATGGCTTTAATCCAATCTTCATCTTTGTTAGCTTCTGCAAATGTTTTGGGTTCTATTAGGGAGAGAATTGATCATTCAGATTCATATGTTAGCCTTCTTCGTGTTTCAACTCCAACACTTTTGTTTCCAATGATTTGACTTTCAGGATGATCTCTTTGTACTATTCTTGATGGTGCTTTTGATTTTTTTCTTGGTGATGCTTCATTTTCTTCTTCACTTTGCAATTCTTCTTCTTGTGTTTCTTCAGTTTCTTTTTCTTCATCATCATCTCTTTGTCTTTCATCATATTGTGAATTGTCTTGAGTTTTGGTTCTTCTTGATGTTAGATCATCCACCTTTACATTTGCACTTTCCATAATTTTGTGCAATCTTTGATTGTAACATCTATAGGCCTTTTTATTGTATGAGTAACCAAGAAATATGCCTTCATCTGAGTTGGAATCAAATTTTCCTAGATTATCATCATCTCTTTTTATATAGAATTTTCTCTCAAAGACTCTCAAGTGTTTGACTGATGTTGGTCTATCAAAACATAACTCATATGGTGTCATGTCATGTTTAAATCTAAGCTGAGCTATGTTAAGTATGCATACCGATGTATATATTTCTTCTCTCCAATATATATCTATAAGTTTGGCTTCATTTAACATAGTTCTGGATACTTCTTGGATAGTTCTATTTTTCCTTTCAGCAACTCCATTTTGTTGAAGAATTCTTGGAGCTGAAAAATGTCTTTTAATTCCATGAGTTTCACAAAAGTTATTGAACTCATCTGAGGTAAATTCCCCTCCATTGTCTGATCTTAAGAACTTTATTTTGAGATCAATCTCATTCTCAACATGTTATTTTAAAGCCTTGAATTGGTTTAAATCTTTCGATTTCTCTTTGAGAATGGATACTGATGCAGGAGCATCACCGACTTATCAAGCGAGCTAGCGCGGAAGCTGAGGACAACTGGATGAGCCAGCACACATTTTGAAATGCTTTGGAACTGTTGCGAAGATGTTAAATGATTCATTCAAGAGGAGGCACCTTTGTATATTGTATTGGACCTTGAGCCTTTAAGCTCTCGTCCTTAGGTAGATAGTCGGCATTTAATGTAGTTAATGCTGGTAGATAGAAATTTAATTCTAGATTTGATATCTTAGAGTCTGAGAGGGAAAACATATATAGACACCCTCATTGTATCATTGTAACATTAGCATTCAGAATAAGCATAAGAGAAAGCAGAGAATAGTGTATGAAGAACACTCATGTATAGGCATTTGAATTAATAGAAGAAAGATTTGATTCAAATTCATGGTTTGTGTTGTTTCTCTGTGTATTGATGTTATGCTCAATTTATGTCTGCTCCCAGTTATACATTTGCTTTTTATATGTTGTGTATGTGATTTCATGGTTGAATTGAAGTCTGGGAGGTGAGTGAATTAGTTTCAATTGTTTCTCTAATTGAGCTAGAGGATTCCTGCAAGGAGTGCAGTCGAATCGTCCGCAAGGAGTGCGTTGACAGAAGGGTTCAGGTAGAGATAGCTTTTGTTCTCATTCATCTCAAAGGTGCAGTTAGGCACAGTGCCGTACAAGGAGTGCGCAGGCCAGGAAGAAGTCTCAGAGTTGTGATTCTGAGCGAAGCATCAAAATACTGCTGTTGTAGGTGAGCGCAAAGTCAGGGGAGGCTGGACACTTGAAGTGTTTGCAGAGTTGCAGCAAGGAGTCCGAGAAAAGGGTTTCCAAACTCTGAAGAGAGTAAGAGGCTAGAAAAATCTCAGGAGGAGTAGAGCCTTCAAATATGTTGAAGGACTACATAGGGGTTTCGCATCAAGGAAATCTTCAAGGAGGGGAAACGACGGTCAAGATCGTGGAGGGAATTCGTGAAAATCCCGATGACCATTAGATTTAGTAGGAGTTGCGAAGGGGTTAACACTAGCGAGCAAAGGAGAAGTCTTGGATGAGTCATCGAGAAATTGAAGTCATCGGAAATACTGGGAGTGTCGAAATTGCCGCATCCGAAATCATGATTGGCGATATTTCGACAAGCTTTGAACCGTCCATGAGTGGGGAAGTGTGTCAAGAGATCCCGAAGAGTCGGAGTTCAGGGCATCGGATTTTCTGGGAGCAAGAAACACTTGTTGCTTGGAATCGCAAAACACGATATCCCGACAGAAAGGTCGTGTGGGCCACAGTCAGGGTTAGTGGAGGACAGGTGGCATACCATATCGGGGATCGGGAAAAGGTAAGTCCCAAATCCTTGGGCATCAGGATTCACGATCCTGCGAATGCCGAAATCCCGATAGAAGTGACAGGAGTTGAAGGAAAAGTCAACCCGTGCACGTGTATCGGTGTATCGGCATATCAGGATTCGGAGATCAACAAGGTAAGTTATTTTGACATCGTAGGTGCCAAAATCCCAATGAAAGGATTCTCGATAGGAACAGGAGGGCGGGCCATTTACCCATCGGAGTTCAGGGTATTGTGAAGCCCGAGGAGCGTGACCACGAGACTCCCGAAAACGCGGAGTCCGATTTCCCGATTTCCAAGGGAGATCATTTGAAGGGTTGTTGTGGGTAAGGAAAAATTCCTGATAGGGAATTAGAGGAACCTTGGAGTTCTTCGGGCTGAGGAAGAGGAGAAGATCCTGAGGAAGCGGACGTGCTCTGAGGAGTGCGGCTGCATCAGGTTTGGTATCAGCGGGAATATTTCTTTGCTTTTTGTGGTAGAGAAGAGGATTCACCATGCCGCCCAGGAGAGAAAGACAATCACCTGATCTAGAGGATAGGGAGGTGAGAAGAAGAGGCAGGCCGGCAGGAAATTTAGAAATGGAGAGACAGATGCGTGATCTCCAAGCAAGACTCGAGGAGATGGAGATAGCGCAAAGACGCACAGCTAGTGCAGGGGATCTGAGTGATTCTGAGAGCGAGATTGAGGTGAAACATGAAGGGGAAGTTGCAGTCGAAGATGCAGCCAATGAGCATTTAATTAAAGCTATCGCCAGAATGGGTGCAAAGGCAAAGATGGACATTCCAGTTTACGAGGGAAATCTGGATGCAGAGGAGCTGCTAGATTGGATTAGAGCTCTTGACACCTACTTCGATTATGAAGACATCGAAGAGGACAAGAAGGTCAGACATGCTGTCACACGCTTGAAAGGACATGCAACATTATGGTGGGACGAGCTTCAAGCATATAGATGCTGCAAAGGAAAGCAGAAGATCAAGAGTTGGGATCGAATGATTGCAAAGATGAAGGCCAAGTTCATTCCAAGGGACTACCAAATTAATCTGTTCATGAGAATGCAAAACCTGAGACAGAAACTGATGACAGTGAAAGAATACACTGAGGAATTCTATCGACTGAACATCAGAGTAGGTCATCGGGAGAGTGATGATGAGAAGGTTGCTAGATATCTAAATGGTTTGAGATACAACATTTAGGATGAATTGAGAATGGTAACCATCAAGACTGTGGAGGATTCTTATCAGATGGCTCTGAAAGCAGAAGAGAAGTTGAGTCGTAAGCAAGGTCAGCGAGGGTGAGGCAAGGCAATTGCCCAGGACAAATACCAGAATCCCAAGGAGGAATGGAAGAAACCTCAGGGTAAGATTGAGAGAGGTGGAACCTCACAGAGAGGGCCATACATTGAATAGAGAGGGAAGCATACAAAGAAGAGGGGAGATTATGCTGATGAAAATACTTTTCCTCATACTAGAGGTAGAGGAAGAGGAAGAGGTGGAGTGATCACATGCTTCACATGTGGAAAAAATGGGCACAAGTCATTCGAGTGTCCAGAGAAGAAGAAGGATAGTGGAGAAGCTCACATCGCAGAAGCACAGTAGCGGGATGTTGAGGCTGAAGATACAGAAGGCAGAAGGTCACTGATGATGCGTAAAGTTCTCTTAACACCTGGGAAGGAGGTGGAGGACTCAGCTCAAAGGACAAAACATTTTAGAACAGCTTGCAAAACCAAGGACTGGGTATGCAAAGTTATTGTTGAAAGTGGTAGCACGGATAATCTCGTTTCAACCGAGATGGTGGAAAAGATGGAGCTGGAGACAACTGATCACCCGAGTCCATACAAGGTTTCATGGCTACAAAAAGGACATCAGGTGAGTGTCACTAAACAATGCTTGGTTGAATTCAAGATAAGGGAGTATAATGATAAAGTACTCTGTGATGTCATTCCTATGGATGTATGTCATTTATTGCTAGGTAGACGATGGCAATATGACAGAAATGTGATTCATGATGGGAGGATGAACACATATACCCTGGAGAAGGATGGGAGGACACACAGGTTGCTTCCGATAAAGGATAAGGAGGTGAAGCCAGAAGTAAACAACACAATACTTCTCATGAGTGGGAAGGAACTTCTTACAGAGGTGAAGAAGAAGGAAGATCCACAATTCTTTGTGGTCAGGAAACCGAGAATTGTTCTGACTAGCACAAGAGTGGATGATCTACCAGATGAGATTCAGGAACTGCTAGAAGAGTTCGCTGGCATCGTGGTGGACGAATTACCTCATTCATTGCCACCAATGAGGAGTGTGATTCATCATATAGACCTCATACCAGGGGCCAGTTTGCCAAACAAGGCTGTGTACAGATTAACGCCGCAAGAAAATGAAGATGTCAAGAGACAGGTCCAGGAGTTGTTGGACAAAGGATTGGTCAGGGAGAGTTTGAGCCCGTGTGTTGTTCCAACAGTGCTCAGTCCGAAGAAGGATGGGGGTTGGAGAATGTGTACTGACTCGAGGGCCATCAACAAGATAACCATCAGGTACAGGTTTCCATTGCCAAGAATGGATGATTTGATGGATTGCCTGAGTGGGGCAAAATATTTTTTAAAAATAGATTTGAAAAGAGAATATCACCAGATTCGCATGAGAGAAGGCGATGAGTGGAAGACAACCTTCAAGACCAACGAAGGACTGTATAAATGGCTAGTCATGCCGTTTGTCTTGATGAATGCACCGAGTACCTTTATGAGGTTGATGAATGAATTCCTGAAGGAATTCATCGAGAAGTTCGTCATTGTGTATTTGGACGACATACTGATTTACAGTAGATCAGAGGCAGAGCATCTGAAACATTTGGCCATTGTGATGAAGAAGCTACAGCAGGAGAAGTTGTTGATTAATATGAAGAAGTCCTCATTTATGAAGACAGAAGTCATTTATTTGGGTTTTCTTATTTCAGCGAATGAGTTGAGGATGGATCCGGATAAAGTGGAAGTGATCAAGAATTGGCCATCACCGAGGAATGTATTCGAGGTGAGAAGTTTTCATGGTTTGGCTAGTTTCTACCGAAATTTCATCAGGAATTTTAGTGGGATTAGCGCAACGATGATGGACACAGTAAAGAAGTGACATAAGACTTTTCACTCAACAACAGAGGCTGAGAAGAGCTTCAATTTGTTGAAGCGGAAGATCACGAAACGACCAGTGTTGGTGTTACCGGATTTCCAGAAAACATTTCAGGTGAAATGTGATGCCAGTGGGTTTGCCATAGGAGCGGTCTTGAGCCAGGAAGATAGGCCAATTGCATATTTCAGTGAGAAGCTGGATGAAGCAAAATTGAAATACTCCACATATGATAAAGAATTTTATGCTATCATACAAGCACTGAAGAAGTGGAGGCATTACTTAATCTTGAAAGAATTTGTATTGTATAGTGATAACCATGCATTGCAGTTTGTGACTCAACAGGAGAAGTTGAATCAGAAACATGCAAAATGGGTAGAGTATATGCAGAATTTCACGTTTGTGATCAAACATATTTCGGGTACTGCTAACAAAGTGGTTGATGCTTTGAGCAGGAAGTCTCTGCTGTTGCAGGAGTTCCGAGTCAAAACATTGGGTTTTGAAAATCTCAGGGACATGTACGCAGGAGATGCAGATTTTGCAGAAGCATATGAAGCAACTGAGAATCCAATTCTCAAATATCGAAGCCCTTGGATAGATTATATGGTCCAGGAGGGATTGCTATTCAGAGGAAATCAATTGTGCATTCCGAATTGCTCCGTGAGGGAGAACCTGCTGAAGGAGAAACACAGTGGTGGATTAGCAGGACACTTTGGCCATGACAAGACATTCTCTAAGTTGAATGAGTCATATTTTTGGCCAGGGATGCGAGCAGATGTCAAGAGATTTGTTGACAGATGTAGAATTTTCCAGCATTCGAAAGGGAGAAAGCAGAATGCAAGATTTTATCAGCCATTGCCCATACCAGAGAGGCCATGGGAGGCGATAAGCATGGATTTCATATTCGGGTTGCCAAGGACGTAAAGAGGGTTTGATTTTGTCTTTGTAGTAGTGGATAGGTTTTATAAAATGGCACATTTTATTCCATGCCAGAAGACCAGTGATGCGACTCACATCGCAAATTTGTTTTTCAAAGAGATCGTTCGACTTCATGGATTGTCGAAAAGTATAGTTTCGGACAGAGACACGAAATTCATAGGGCATTTCTGGAGGACTCTATGGAAGAAGCTGGGGACTAACTTGATGTTTAGTTCTGCTTATCATCCTCAGACGGATGGACAAACGGAAGTGGTGAACAGGAGTCTGGGAGACTTGCTGAGGAGCTTAGTGTTGGAGCACCATAGCAGTTGGGATAGCATATTACCACAGGCAGAGTTTGCATATAACGATTCGGTGAATCGGAGCACAGGTCGAAGCCCATTTCAGGTTGTATATGGCATGCAGCCGAGGGGAATTTCTGAATTGAGGGATTCAGAACAGAATGCGACTAGCAGTGCTAGTGCAGAGGAGTTCGCTGAGGTGATGAAGGAAATTCACAGCAGGGTGAAGGAGCAACTGATTGATTCAAGTCAGGAATATAAGCACAGAGCAGATCAGCATCGGTGACAACTTCAGTTTGAAGTTGGTGATCTAGTCCTGGCACATTTGAGGAAGGAAAGGTTCCCAAGGGGAACATACAACAAACTAAAAATGAAGAAAATCGGGCCATGTAAGGTCTTGAGAAAATTCGGGGAAAATGCTTATGAGATCGAGTTGCCAGATGGAATTGGGATATCTCTGATATTCAATATTGCAGATTTATACCCATACAGGGCTGGAGAAGCAGATATTGGAGCCAAGGAACCAGTGATCCAGTGGATGAAACAATTGCCAGTTGCATAGAAACCGCAGATGGAATGCATACTGGACAAGAGAGTGAGTAAGAAGACCCGGAGGAAAGAATACTTCGAGTATCTGTTCAAGTGGAAGAATCACCCAGTGGAAGATGCCAACTGGGAGACTGAAGCAGAAATAAAGAAGCATGGACAGACCGTGTAGGAGCTCATGGACAGGAGCCCATGAAAGTTTTCAAGCCGAGGAGTATGATGCAGAAGCATCACCGACTTATCAAGCGAGCCAACGCGGAAGCTGAGGACAACTGGATGAGCCAGCACACATTTTGAAATGCTTTGGAACTGTTGCACAGATCTTAAATGATTCATTTAAGAGGAGGCACCTTTGTATATTGTATTGGACCTTGAGCCTTTAAGCTCTCATCCTTAGGTAGATAGTCGAGATTTAATGTAGTTAATGCTGGTAGATAGGAATTTAATTCTAGATTTAATAGCTTAGAGTCCGAGAGGGAAAATAGATATAGACACCCTCATTGTATCATTGTAACATTAGCATTCAGAAGAAGCAGATGAGAAAGCAGAGAATAGTGTATGAAGAACACCCATGTACAGGCATTTGAATTAATAGAAGAAAGCTTTGATTCAAATTCATGGTTTGTGTTGTTTCTCTGTGTATTGATGTTATGCTCAATTTATGTCTACTCCCAGTTATACATTTGCTTTTATATGATGAGTATGTGATTTCATGGTTGAATTGAAGTTTGGGAGGTGAGTGAATGAGTTTCAATTGTTTCTCTAATTGAGCCAGAGGATTCCTGCAAGGAGTGCAGTCGAATCGTCCGCAAGGAGTGCGTTGACAGAAGGGTTCAGGTAGAGATAGCTTTTGTTTTCATTCATCTCGAAGGTGCAATTAGGCACAGTGTCGTGCAAGAAGTGCGCAAGCAAGGAAGAAGTCTCAGAGTTGTGATTCTGAGTGAAGCATCAACAGACTACTGCTGCAGGTGAGCGCAGAGTCAGGGGAGGCTGGACACTTGAAGTGTTTGCAGAGTTGCCGCAAGGAGTGCGAGCAAAGGGTTTCCAAACTCTGAAGAGAGTCAGAGGCTGGAAAAATCTCAGGAGGAGTAGAGCCTTCAAATCTGTTGAAGGAATACATAGGAGGTTTTGCGTCAAGGAAATCTTCAAGGAGGGGAAACGACGATCAATATCTATGGAGGGAATTTGTGAAAATCCCGGCGACCATCAGATTTAGCAGGAGTTGCAAAGGGGTTAACACTAGCAAGAAAAGGAGAAGTCTCGGACGAGTCATTGGGATATTGAAGTCATCGGAAATCCCGGGAGTGTCGAAATCGCCGCATCCGGAATCGCGATTGGCGATATTTCGACAAGCTTTGAACCATGCATCAGTGGGGACGCGTGTCAAGAGACCCCGAAGAGTCGGAGTTCGGGGCATCGAAGTTTCCGAGAGCAAGAAACACTTGCCGCTTGGAATCGCAAAACGTTATATCCTGACAGAAAGGTCATGTGGGCCACAGTCAGGGTTAGTGGAGGATAGGTGGCATACCATATCAGGGATCAGGAAAAGGTAAGTCCTGAATCCTTGGGCATCAGGATTCGTGATCCCGCGAATGTCGAAATCCTGATAGAAGTGACAGGAGTTGAAGGAAAAGTCAACCCACACACGTGTATCGGTGTATCGACATATCGGGAGTCGGAGATCAACGAGGTAAGTTATTTTGACATCGTAGGTGCCGAAATCCCGATGGAAGAATTCCCGATAGGAACAGGAGGGCGTGACATTTACCCATCGAAGTTCAGGGTATTGTGAAGCACGAGGAGCGTGACCACGAGACTCGCAAAATCGCGAAGTCCGATTTCCCGATTTCCAAGGGAGATCATTTGAAGGGTTGTTGTGGGTAAGGAAAAATTCCTGATAGGGAATTAGAGGAACCTTGGAGTTCTTCGGGCCGAGGAAGAGGAGAAGATCCTGAGGAAGCGGACATGCTCCAAGGAGTGCGGCTGTGTCAGATACCCAAGTCATCATTGTGTAGTCATCTATGAATAAAATGAAGTAATGTTCACCTTGCATGCTTTTAGTTCTTGTTGGTCCACAAATTTCAGTGTGAACAAGTTCCAATGGTTTTGATGTAGAGTATTCTTTTGTCTTGAATCTTAATCTTGTCTTCTTTCCAAGTTGGCAGTGACTAGAAACAAGGTTTGTAGGTTTAATAATCTTTGACATATTTCTCACAGCTTCCTTTTTATTGACTTTTATCAAATTGTCAAAACCTATATGTCCCATTCTTTTGTGTCATAGCCAACTTTCATTTATTTGGCTCATGAAACATTTTTCTTCATCTTCTATGTTTAAGATATAAACATTGTTTGGTGTTCTTCGTGCAACAACAACTAATTTTCCCGAGTCTTCTTTTCTAATTTCACATTTTTGAGAATCAAATATAAGTATGTGTCCTTGATAACAAGTTTGGCTCACACTAAGGAGATTAAGCTTCAAATTTTCAACTAATAGCACATTTTCTGCTTTAGCTTTATTATTTCCTAGACGGACTGTGCCCTTTCCAAGTATCTTGGCAGAGACATTATCTCCAAATGTAACACTTCATTTTTCTTTCCTTTTCAGACCGAGGAACTTGTATTGATCTCCAGTCATATGCTTTAAACATCCACTGTCAATATGCCATTGACTCCTTTTATCTTTAGCATATAATTCTATCTTAAACTCAGTTCCCTTTTCTTCTATTTTTTTTTCTTTCCATGTTTTCTTATGCTTTTCTTCTTGAATTTTGGATGTTTTTATGGGATGCTTTGGTAGTCTACAATCACTAGCTTTGTGACCATACTTATTGCATTTGTGGCATTCAACATTGTAATTTTGCAGTGGAGAGAATGACTTATAGTTTATGTTCTCTTGACTATTATTATTCTTCTTGTTCTTATAACCATATCTTTGAACATTCTTTTGTTTTTTCTTTCCATAAGCTCTACAATCTACTGCTTTATGCCCAAAATTATTGCAAGAGAAGCAATATCCAAGAAAGAGATGTCGATACCTTTTGGGGGAAGTTCTTCTTGTAATTGTATTCCATCTGAATTCATTTCCTTTTGTAGATTTCCGTTGATTAGAAACATTCTTTATCTTGTTTTCTTTTTGATTAAAGGATCTTTGAAGGGTAGCTGCATAACTTTTTGGATTTTTGTCAGATTCATGAGATGCAGAGTTAGACACTTTGTTAGTATTATTTTGATCATATCCCAATCCTGTCTTATTGCTTGGTGATCTTTGACTACTAAGAATATTGTCCAATATTTTTGAGCTATTTTCAAATATTGAGTGGTTCTTCCCTTTCTCAAGTTCCCTTTTTAGAAGCACAATTTCAACCTCTAACTTTTCACAATCTTGTTGCTTATAATTGAGTTGTTTTAAAATGACTTCTTCAATTCTTTTGGCTTCTTGGAGTTCAGTATTTAAATCAATAATGATTTGTTCTGCTTTCTTGAGGGTTTTTGAAACTTCCTTTTTTCTTAATTTTTGTACTTTTTCATATTCTAGTAGTTGTTCTCTTAATGATTTATTATTCTTTTTATATTTTTCTCAGTTCTTCAAGAGAACTAATAAGTTCTTCTTCAAGGTTTACTTCTCCTTCAACTTCAAAGTTTCCTTTATCTTCATTTGGAGTTTCTATGCCCATAAATAGAAGTTTTGTCTCCTCATCTTCACTCATGTCAGATGAACTAGCGTCTTCTTTGGAGTAGAAGTTTTTCTTTTTCTTGTAGAATTTCTTTTTGTATTGGGTTTTATCCTTTTTTTATGGTATTTCTGGTTGTAAGATTCTTCATCATCATTATCCTCTTGTTTGGGATAGGGACATTTGTTAGAAAAGTGTCCAATTTTTCCAAAGTTGAATCATTTGAAAGGTAACTTCCCTTTTTATTTTCCAGACCCTTTCTTGAGTTTCCTTATAAAGTTGGCCTCTTCTTCATCTGATATGTCTGAGTGATTTTCATTTGGAACATTCTCATGGTTATTTGTTGATTTTGATGCTTTGAAGGATGTCTCCCTTTTTGATGACTTTTCTTGCCCGATTATCATTTCATAGGCTATAAGAATCCCATGAAGTTCATCCATTGTAAGGTTGTCAAGGTCTTCTCGATCTTCTAAGGCAAATACCTTAGCATCATATCTCATTGGTAATGATCTCAACACCTTTTGGACAATAATCTTGTCTTTTAGCTCTTCTACAAATGCTCTGATTGAATTGACTATTTCATCCACTCTTTGAAAATATTTTGTAATGTTTTCTTCCTCTTTCATCTTCATACTCTCAAACCACCCTTTGTATGTTTGAAGTTTTGCTTGCTTAACTATTCCATCTCCTTCATAGATGACTTTAATTTTGTCCCAAATTTCTTTTGTTGTTTTACAATGCATCACTTTTACAAATATGGGGTTTGCTAATCCACCCAAAATTGGATTAACGACCCTTGAATTATCATTACAGAGTTTCTTTGCGGCAACATTTGAAGGTGCAGTGTAACCATTTATAGCCAAACATTACATCCAAGAGCCATCATATAACTTTTCATCCTTATACTCCAAAATGCATAATCATTTCCTTTGAACAATGGTGCTCTATTGGAGGACATTCCTTCTTGTTAATCGATTGGATTTCTTATAATCTTCCTTCAAGTGGTTAGACTGTGGTGAAGGAACCTTCTCTGATACCAATTTTTGAAATGTTGGCCAATACTGAGAGAGAGGGGGGGGAGGGTGAATCAATATTGCTTCTTTTTGAATATTTTTAATAATAATTAATTATTAATCACAACAATTGATCAACAAGAATGTACTGAAAAAATAAATTAAATATAATAAAAAGTACAAGTTACAATGTGTAGGAGCCATCAATCTCTCTTCTTTTGAGCACCAACTCAAGGAGACACCAATCCCCTGTTTAAAGCACCAACTCTAGGAAGCATCAAATGCCTATTTTCAAGCACCAACTTGAGGAAGCACGAAATCCCTTGTTTTCAAGCACCAACTTGAGGAAGCACCAACTCCTTTTTTTTCAAGCACCAACTTGAGGAAGCAACAACTCCCTTGTTTTCAGATTCAACCTGTAGAGGACTCCAATCCTCCCTTCCACCCTCACTTCATGTGAATGTTTCACGTTCTTCCTTGGACTTTGTCTGTGTTTGATATTCTGAATTAGACCACAAAGACATTTTCTTTCCACCACAATTTATGTTTTAAATAGTATTTCAATAGGTATAAGATTGAACCAATGTGTCTTTTGACAATGAACCATTGCACCTCTTCACTTAATTTTAACAATAATGCTGACATTTCATAGTTTATTTTAAATTAAAAGACTTCAAATCTATGTAAGTTATTTATCACTTCATGTGCCAACAATCTTGTAGCATCAATGGAATGGTTGGGTATCAATCTTGTCAAGTTAATCCACATGCCCTTTAAACTATTACATAAATCGAATTCTACAAAGGCACCTTCTTCAACCCATTTTTCCAAATGACCGCGAGCTCAAAACCACAGACTTATTCACTTAAGTGCTACTCCTAACACCTCTCTTTTGCCCTTATTCTTCTACATAGGACCTCATTCAAAAATGTCTGCATGCTTATTTACTTCTAGGCCCTTTGGGCTCCTTATCAACTCCTTTACCTTATCACGCGACCGGTGCTGGAACCAAGTGCTCTAGACTTCGGCCTTCAGGCTATTCTCCCTTTACAATCCTTGCATTATTCTCAAGTAATACCTCCCAAAGTGGTTTTAAAACCCATCTCAAATGTATCCACGTGTATAAATTTATTTCCTAGTGGTAATTTAATTACCACTCATGAGGATAGGGCTCCTCCTATTAACCTCTGAACACTTCACTGATGCGCGTTGCACCTCCACTGTAGATTACTTCCCTTCAATGTTTTTTTTTACCGCTGGGTTTTAATCAAGTGTTAAGTGGACCATCTGGGCATTAAAAAAAAATCCACAGTTGCGACTTGATCAACCATTAAGTGAAAGGTCTGCAATCATTTCGGGATTTCACGATGTTTGCAGTTTACAATCTTCCAACTCCCTAGAGGTTGACCTACCAAAAGAATCATAAAGTAATGTTGACTGCTTACTATCGATTGAAATATCCCCCTTACTATATCATTCCACTGTCTTAATCCAATGACTGATATTTCAATCGATCTACCTATTAGATCGGACATCTGGCGGGATTTCACGATCCTTGCAATTTATAACCTTTCAACTTCTCGAAGAATTACTTACCGAAATGGTCATAAAGCGACGATGACTACTTAATATCAGTTGATGCTTCTGATTTCCCTATCCTTCCATTGGCTTGATCCAACAACTAAGATTTCGATCGATCTACCTATCAGATCGGACGACTAGCGGGATTTCACGATTTCGAGCTTCGGGATTTCCAATCAGTTCAAAACTCCTTCATCCTGGAGGGTCAGCGCCGAATGACCACCATTACCATGGGACTTGTGATCTGATGGCTGAGGTTGCTTATGACTTTAAGGTGAGATCTGACGATCCTCATTGATCTAGATCCTCAATCCAACGATCCAGATTTCTCTTGGCCCAACTGTTGTGATTGTTCCCGAGATTCAAAAGGGAATGGTCACGATTTCATGATCCTTCTGTAAAAGGATCTTGTCTTCTACACGATCCTCGCGCTATCTCCCTCGAGCTTCATGATCTGCAACAATTTGACATTAATGCCCCATCTTTGACATCAATTCCAACACCATAACACCAAGTCCAACACATATGTTGGTTAAGTTAATGCTAATAAACTCAATGGCTAGTTGAAAAAGCATGGACATGCTCTGTTATGGTAGGATATCTATGTAGATGTCTCAAGGCTATGAAAGAAGCCCATGGTTACAAATGGGATAATTTCAAAGAATTGTTGGAATCACAGTTCTATCCCATAGGCTATGAAGAGGAACAACTGATGAAATGAAGATACCTTTGACAATAACAAGTACAAAGTGTTCAAGAATACACACCTAAATTTTGGAAGCATGCCATCATGGTGGGAATCTCTTTGAAATAACTTGGGGTAGTAGTGAAACACCTTGGAGGCCTATTCAACCACATCCTAAGACATTTGCAGTTGCTAAGTGTGAAAAGCACAAATGAGGCAAGTAAGAAAGTTGTTCACATCGAGTTGGAATTCAAGAAGGAACAGAAACAAAAGGGCCAAGTAAGGGCCAGGAGAAAACAAGTCAAGCAGATTATAGCCACAAACCATAGAGGGAAAGATTCCAAAAAACATTGCAAATATTGAGATGTAGATGGGAACATGGATAAGAAGTGTTGGAAGCTTCATTAGGAACTGCAACGAAAATGGTCCAAGTCCCATAAAAGGATCATGGAAAAATTATAAGATGGAAGAAATAGTGGTAGAAAGCACCTCCAATATGGATGAATCCGTAGTCTACAACACACTAGAACAACCAAGGGAAAGTGGAGACAAAAGCACACTATTCCAAATCAAAGCTCAAGTGAAGAACATGGAGGTAATTTTTCTATTTGATAGTGGTTCTGGGTGCAATTTGAATTCTAAAACCTTCTTAGATGATCTTAGTTTAGATACTTATGATTTAGTACAACCACGTTCATTAGGATGGTTGTAAGAGAAATCCACCATGAGAATCATCGTAAGATGTACAATCAAGTTTGCCATTAATGTTGATTATGCTAATGATGTAGAATGTGATGTAACAACTCGTAATGCATGTGAATTGATATTTGGTAGTGCACACTTATAAGATAGGGATGCAACCTTCTACATGAAAGAAGAAAAATATTATTTGGTCAAAGGTGGTAAGGCATGCTTCATCAAAGCAATTAGAGGGATAAACAAAATATCATGGTAGCAACAAAACAAAGACAGACAAGAAGATTGATCGGGACATGCTAGAAGCAAGTAGCACTCATATCTAATGGAGTAGTGGACTTGGAGAAGCAATTGAAGGTTATGTGCTTCCATATTCCCCGCCACTAAGATTTTGGGGACTAAAATCCTCCCATTTTGAAAGTGTGATATGAAGGGGATCATTAACAGAGAAATGATTATATTTTAATGGTTTTTTTTTTATGTTTTGGAAAAAAGGCCCATGTTGAATTTTAATGGTTGCAACCCTTTGTACTACCTTTTATAAGTATGGTCAAACCCCTTTTCCAATACCACAACAAAATTATTAACTCAAAGACTTTGAAATTCAAAGTCTTAAGTATGTCGGGGAATGGATAAGTGCCAAGCATATGTGTTACCTTTGCATTCCACAACTCACATATCAATAAAATGACTAAAACAAAATGAAGACAAAGTTGGGAAGTCATGTAAGGCACATGAATGTTAGGATATGCATAGATGACTAAGATCAAACATGTCATAAGGGTGGATTTGAACCTAGGTGGGGAGGGTAACAAGTTTTCCTCCTAGCAACTCGAGCTACTCCCAATTGACAATATATATGTATGTATGTATGTGTGTTTGTATGTTATAAACATTTCATCTAAGTAAGTTGTAAGAGCACCAAGATAGATCACCTTGCTTATCTCAATACAATTAATGTCAGTAGAATCCAAATTTATTCATTATCAAATAATAGAAGAAAACTAATGTCTATAAAAGATCATGGACTTGAGAGTTTGAAGCAATGTCAATCAATTATTCTCCTAAAATTTTAGGTTGAGACAAAATTGATGATAATTTTCATGTTGAGATTGTTGAAGCCTATGATGTCTAGT
>JZKD02S1788036.1:14250-30948 GCA_000966675.3 Picea glauca | reverse complement strand
ATTAATAAAATATATATATAAATTTAAAAAATCACAAAAATGTCATGTGTAGCTCTGCATTAATAGTTCATTGACTAAGTATAGTTTCTCTTCGCGAAGAGAGCCATGGTCATAAATTAGATATTGATAACACATATTGCATTAATAGCTACATCACCACTTTCGTGAGTGAAAGTGCCAGTTGTTCCTATTCCATAATTTTTACATTTTTCTCCACCGCCTTTGTAGCTTTAAGATGAGGCTTGGATAGGGGTGGGGTCGAGCAATAACCACCCTGTGACAGACTAATTAAGATTGTTGTCAGGTGCCCTGATGTACAAATGTGTAAGTTGCCCGCAATATACCATCACCATCACCGACGCCCTCCTCAGACCTACATCCCCTCACATCGCTCATTCGTAGACATACACGGTGTTAGCACTAAAAGTCACACTTTGACTACTAAAGTGTAAGCTCAACACCCATCAGAATGTAAAAGATAATTTTGGTTTTGAATAGGTGGATCAACAAGATGGAGAAAGAAAGGGAGAGGGCAACAAACTGCAGATCAATAGGCTACACCAATGGGCAATGGAGTTATAAACATTCTACTCATTGAAGGCATTAAAGTTGCTCAATAGAAAACAAGATTATATGTTGATAGATGGAAGAATGAAGAAGGAAAACACAAGATAGAATGTTCACTAAACAAAGATACTCTTAGTTTAATAAATCAACAAATACTTGAATAAAACAATGACCGATGGACAAAAATACAACAGATCCTCTGCTGCTTAGGGATCCATAAATCATTGGCAACCTTTGATCCTCAAATCTGCAATATATTCAAATAGGAAGATATATAAACAAAACAATTACAATATGAAATCACAACTCTCATAAGTCTCCAATAGCAGTAATGCTTATAATCATAAAATGCCCACAGGCTTACAAATGAACACACACATGGAAACTGCTTGCTCCTACTCTCTCTAGCCTCTCTTGGATCATGAATCCAACCCCTTTCCCAAAATAGAAACAACTACAAATAGAAAATGACACGTTTTAATTGATTTCCTTCTTTTCAGGAGGTCAAATTCTGAAAAATAGGCTCCAAAATACCACTTGTAATTCTCAAATCATAATATCTATGTAAAATATGAGAATGGTTTTTGTATATAATCTTGTTATAAATAAAAACCTCTCTCGGTTTATTTAAATTCATCTCCAGGTGGCCGGAATAGCTGTCACAAAAACATGTCTCAAACAGGAAATCACGAAAACAGAAAACATAGGGCTCAAAGATTCTTTCGAATCTCCCAATCTGTGACACCTGTATGAAAAATGAAAGAGGTTAATTTTCATGGGTCCGTGATTGACAATAACCTCCAAATTTTGAAAATTCATCCTGGTTCACCCGGAAATTCTCCTAGAAGTCAGTTGGTCAAAAATATCAGTTCAACAGTCTAGAACAAAGTTTCCACAACACATTTTGTAGCGCCACTTATATGTATAATATCTCTCTAACCATAACACATTTTTAAAAACTGAGAGATTTTTTTGTTATTTGGTATGTGATGAACAAAAGCGACCTCCAGTTTTCAAAAATACCTTCCCATTTGTTTATAATCCTAGTTTTAATTTAGTCACTCAAAACTGCCAGAAGCGTCCTTGAAAAATAACTCTGCACAATTTGGTAGCGCCACTTTAATATATCCATATGAATTCAGTAGCACCATCGTTACATAGCTTAGGATATTTGGTATCCCTTTAGGTAGAAAAATCACAGAACATACTACATAGACGATTTTGTAGCACCATCTTTGAAATAACTTTGCAAATTCGGCAGTGCACCTCCTCTATTTTAGGAAAGTCTCCATTTGCATAAGCTTTCTCTTTAATGTGTGCATGGAGCTGGGCTTTGGTATTGTTAGCGCTCTGTGATTTTCCCAAGGCTGCGGGGGTAGTCACAGAGGTAATCTCGAACCGCTTGGAGTCTTGGATCTAGCCCTCCAAGACTCAGAGAGGGATCTCTCTTTTAGATTAACTTGGTTTGTAAGGGATGGATTTTAGGATAGCTATGAAAATAATGAAAATATGGAGTTTGGGTTTTTAAATGGTTATTCTGGGACAACAAGGAGGGCCATTGGGCAAATGGTGTCTGCACTTAAAGATGCGATTCACTCTCAGATCTGGACAAAGTTCTTTCACAGGGCAAGGTAGCGGCAATGTTGGATCGAATTAAGTTTTGATGGTGTCGATTTGAGGAAGAAAAAGGGGAGGAAAAAGCCAAGCAAAGGAGCAGCTAAGAATTCCTAGACTGGGCTTTCAGAAGAAAACATAAAGATTATCACAAGATCAGATGCAGAGTATTTGCTAACAAATTCTTCTCTGTTACTCTTCTTCTGATAATAAGAATTTGGAAACAAGCAAAATGACAACAGGAATAACTTAACAAAGACAAGAAACACCACCAACATCTCCACACAAGAATCTCGTGAACAGCATGCTCATGTCTGATAGATCATTTGAAGATTATAAAAAAGGTTTTGTGGCTAAGCACAACCCACAGTCCAGCACAATAAAACACCTCTCACAGGTCCAGCCAAATGGAAAAACACTCCACAGGTCGAAACCTCTCTTACTCAGCCCCAATCGAACCCCTTTTCTGCCTTTTACATGTGTATAAATAATAAAAAACTCTCAGTCTTCAGAAGATTTGAGCTTTAACTCTGCTTGCTAAGAATAGAAAAACAGTTACAACAAAATATTGACACCTATAGACTCTCTCTAAATCAAACCCAACAGTAAATTAAAGGAAAAAACTAAATCTAGAAACTGTATCCTCCATCTCTGTCAGACTGCCAGTCTCAGGAGAAGCAATGAAGCCAGATAACGGATTGTCATTCAATTGTGATTCTAGACCGTGTGATTCAACATCTCTATGTCTTTCAATTGTGATTGGTGATCTAGCATTCAAATCTTGTAATAAAACACCTAATGGTGCAGAACTCTCTCCCTTCACCTTTGTAGACTGTATGCTTTACATATATTTTGTTGGTTTGGCACCGCATAAATTCCGGCTAAGTGAGAGCATAATGCTCCAAACTCAAAGATAAGCCACGGACCTCAGACAACTCATCATTAGAACTAGCTTTCGCAACCTTGGAATACCAGTGGCTGGAACTGAAGGGCATGCAGAGGGGTTGGAAACGCCTAGTAGCACCGTCGCCCAGAATTCGGGTGCCCAAAACTTTCAACCTCATCATTTTCTTCTTTTGTTGTGGTTGGAGATTGTCTGTGTGTGGGGTTTTCAACTCTTCTTGGCGCCAAACCTCTGTCCTTAGGCCGAATATCACTATTTGAATAAAGAATTTGTATCCTGGGATCATTTAAAGAGCCTTCCTTGAATGCCATCTTTTGCACACCTAGCTTCATCGACACTTCTAAATTCAACAAATGCATAATGCCTTGATGGAAAACTCTTGATCTGCTCTTTCTCACCAAAGAGAATCAGAGCATTATGAAGCCTTTGTTCATCAATGTTTATAGAATGAGGGTACATTATCCTCGTAAGCACCGACTCTCTGGATCGGGATATATATTCAGAAACTCCATATTGTGTTGTTTACGAGGTCGTCATGAGATTGTGAAACAGCAATGATTTGATCTGTGTAAGGACCAAAAATAGCCTTGACTTTCTGCACATTAACGATTCCAGAGCTTTAATTGGATGTGGCCCGATGGTATCCCTTGACACCTCATAACCTTCTATGCATGTGTGTTTTTCTAGGTTTGACACCTTGAATCCGGTTCAAACACCTGGAACAGGGTTGAAAAGCTGCAATTTATATATTTTTTTGACTTTTTGTGGGCAATATCCCACATTCATGTGGTGAACTGAGCTTTGGGCGTTTAAATGAGCCAACAGTCACATGCTGTGTCGATGAAGTGAGCCCAAGGCTTGGGCTTTGGAGTTTGGTGTTGGCGCTGGCTTGTGTGTTTGATGTTGGTGCATGAAATGGCGCTTATCCTTGGTGTTGAGCATTCGGAGGTTGGCCCTAGGCCAATATTATTTTTTGGAAAAATATTTGTCAATTTTTTCATAAAATTCTGCATAAAGGCAAAGGCCGAGGAGCCAATTTTTTGCTAAATTCACCGAACATAGATTATAAAAACCCAAATTATGCTAATAAACCCAACTTTGCATTTACCCCCAAGATTCAAATTTTTCCATTTCGAAACACTTCACAATTTTTTGCTAAAAATGCACCGAAACTCGCTTTGAAGCTCGCACGCAGGTACTCATTTTATGCTTGGACAATGTCGAGTGCTTTTTGTCACCTTCACCATGCGTCGTGAGCAAAAGCATGACGCCTGAAATAGATAGATATTATTCAGGAAACTGATTCCCCTATTATATAGGGTTCTAACATAGGCTCCACCTGGGGAAGATAGCTCCAAAGGAGATGTCTAGAACCGCTGAACTCTGAATTTCGCCGACCAGCTGATCATTGGGCTGCCCCCAGACTATAAACTGAAAAAAAAAACTATGAAGGGATAAAAAGAAAAGTGCTCATCATGTTGAGCTTATTGGCGCATTCCTACCTACCCTAATCTACCTCATAATTTTGTTGAATCAGGTAATACAGAAATGCCAATGGAGCCAGTCAAGTAGTTGATCCCATGATTGGGTTTCGTCATCGTGTTTGATGCAAATCAAGGCTGAAATATGTACTGGCAACTGGTGACATATTTGGTCGTTATAGAGAATACATGTTTGAAAACTCAAGCTAGCATAAACCTCCATGTAATCTTTTATAGGATCAATTAAAGCATGATGCATGATATTCATTCCTACATCTTCTATGACTAGTAGATCAATTCCATCTTCAACATTAAACCCTGCATCTACAACTTTAGCCTTATACTTGAAAAAATAATCATCATCAATGTGCAAATCAACAGGTAGTACGATTTCCTCTTGATTTGGAGAAGGAAGATTTTCCAAGAATTCTTTGAGATCTAGGAAATCATATGAATGAATTTGAGAATCCAAAAGTTCAATATCATTTTCGAACTTTTCAACAACTAGCTCAAGACAACAGATTTTACCTTTAGGAGAAGATTTGCTCGATTCCAAAATACGAAACACAGTTGTTAAGAAGTCTTCGTCAATGTGAAATTCTGCTAACTTACCCCTGACTTCTTCTATGGCTTCACAAGATATAGGATTTTCCACATACCCTGTCATCTTGAAGCATCATCAAGGCTTTGAAATCTGGATTCTTTAGCAGTGAAGTCGTTGGTGATATTTGAAGCTCAGGATCTTGAACAATGGAGTCGCCAAGTGAATGGTACATCCTTCCTGTGTTTGGATTCTGTCCACCATCATAAGTCAAATATGAACTTGAAGTGCACCTCTGGAAAATTCCCCAGTGGAGTCGCCAAAAATGTTAGCACTCTGTGATTTTCCCAAGGCTGCGGGGGCAGTCACAGAGGTAACCTCGAACCGCTTGGAGTCTTGGATCTAGCCCTCCAAGACTCGGAGAGGGATCTCTCTTTTAGATTTAACTTGGTTTGCAAGGGATGGATTTTAGGCTAGCTATGAAAATAATGAAAATATGGAGTTTGGGTTTTTAAATGGTTGTTCTGGGACAGCAAGGAGGGCCATTGGGCAAATGGGGTCTGCGCTTAAAGATGTGATTCACTCTCAGATCTAGACAAAGTTCTTTCACAAGGCAAGGTAGCGGCAATGTTGGATCGAATCAAGTTTTGATGGTGTCTATTTGAGGAATAAAAAGGGGAGGAAAAAGCCAAGCAAAGGAGCAGCTAAGAATTCCTAGACTGGGCTTTCAGAAGAAAACATAAAGATTATGACAAGATCAGATGCAGAGTATTTGCTAATAAATTCTTCTCTATTACTCTTCTTCTGATAATAAGAATTTGGAAACAAGCAAAATGATAACAGGAAAAACTTAACAAAGACAAGAAACACCACCAACATCTCCACACAGGAATCCTGTGAACAACATGCTCATGTCTGATAGATCATTTGAAGATTACAAAAAAGTTTTTGTGGCCAAGCATAGCCCACAGTCCAGCACAATAAAACACCTCTCACAGGTCTAGCCAAATGGAAAAACACTCCACAGGTCAAAACCTCTCTTACTCAGCCCCAGTCAAACCCCTTTTCTACCTTTTACATGTGTATAAATAATAAAAAACTCTCAGTCTTCAGAAGATTTGAGATTTAACTCTGCTTGCTAAGAATAGAAAAACAGTTACAACAAAATATTGACACATGTAGACTCTCTCTAAAGCAAACCCAACATTAAATTAAAGGGAAAAACTAAATCTAGAAACTGTTGGTTGGTCGTCTCAAATTTGCTGAGAGGTTGTGATGCCTATCCCTCGAATCTTGGAAACAATGGCCATTTGTCCCTTTGATTGCCTCGGATTCTGGAGATGATATTCTTCTTGTTGGCTTTCCTCCTGTAATTTCTCAACTGTAATTTGAATGCCCTGCTGGAAAATGCCACTTGTGCTCTGCTGATATCCAAAATATTGAACAGATTCGCCACCTGATGATGATGTGCACCTAGAAAGCTAGATAATTGGTTGATATGAGGATCTAGATATGATCTTCAGTTATTAAATTACTGCCACATGCCCTTGATTGCCAACTGCATTTGAAACGATGCCTCAAAACAATGATTCTCTACCACATCTGTCTAAACATGCTTTGCCACTTGTGTAACTGTTACCTAAATATGTGGATCAAACTGTTGTAGTCGGGTTCCTTGTTTGCCACTAACTTCAACAATTTGCAGTTGGAATTAAGAAGTGACAATAACAGGGAATGTTGGACCCACTGTTTGAGGCATGTGGGTATTCCTCAGCTCTTGTTGTTTGATTTTGGATCCATGATAGATTACAACATTCATGCTTGGGCAAACCTATTGATTTCATTCACCCAATTGGATAGAGTACAAAGATGAGTAACTACTAAAAAGGGTCCATGCATGCCCATCCCTTTCAGATGAGCAAGAAGACCAATAGTCTGAACTGTCTTTCCTAGACCCATTTGATCTGCCAGGATTCCATTGAGCTCATTTTGCCATAGAGAAATCATCCACTTTACACCCTTAATTTGATAGGACTTTAACCTTTCCCCAATCAATAGAGGAATAAGTTCCATCTGTTCTTTCGAGTTCTTCTCAATAAGAAACTTCTAAACAAAGTTGAGTCTGGATAAGAAGCTCATCCAATTTGTTAAATAACAAATAATCCATCGGTGGAGTCCCATTGCTCTATTGCTTTTCCATTTCTGTCTTTTCTCGCTCAGCTTGATGTTCTTCTATTTCACTATGCTTTCGCCTCTAATAAGGGATCTGATTCTCCAATCACCATCTGATCCATTTGTGTAGCAGGCATACCAAATCCTGGCCTTGCTTGCAAGTTAGCCAACACAATATCCTTCCCAGCAACATGGTTTCTTGTGTTTTCATTGCAGTTCTCATCCAATGAGGATGTTGATGGTCCTTGCATTTCTGACAAGAGAGCATCCTGCTGAGTAGCCTCTGTTGTACATTTCTCTGCATAGTCCTCATTTCCTTCTCTGAATATTGGATTTGAAGTAGGCTGCAATTTTGTTTGTCCAGAATCAGCATGTATTTCTTGTGAAGATACAGTAACAGTTGTGTACTGTTCAGCATCATTGTCCAACATCACCATGTTCCTTGGATGTTAATTCATCCCACCTTGTTTTGTATCCTCCATCTCTGTCAAACTGCCAGTCTCAAGAGAAGCAATGAAGCCAGATAACGGATTGTCATTCAATTGTGATTCTAGACTGTGTGATTCAACATCTCTATGTCTTTCAATTGTGACTGGTGATATAGCATTCAAATCTTGTAATAAAACACCTAATGGTGCAGAACTCTCTCCCTTCACCTTTGTAGACTGTATGCTTTACATATATTTTGTTGGTTTGGCGCCGCATAAATTTTGGCTGAGTGAGAGCATAATGCTCCAAACTCGAAGATAAGCCATGGACCTCAGACAACTCATCATTAGAAATAGCTTTCGCAACCTTGGAATACCAGTGGCTGGAACTGAAGGACATGCAGAGGGGTTGGAAACGCCTGGTAGCACCGTCGCCCAGAATTCGGGCACCCAAAACTTTCAACCTCATCATTTTCTTCTTCTGTTGTGGCTAAAGATTGTTTGTGTGTGGGGTTTTCAACTCTACTTGGCGCCAAACCTCTGTCCGTAGGCCCAATATCACTATTTGAATAAAGAATTTGTATCCTGGGATCATTTAAAGAGCCTTCCTTGAATGCCATCTTTTGCACACCTAGCTTCATCGAAACTTCTAAATTCAACAAATGCATAATGCCTTGATGGAAAACTCTTGATCTGCTCTATCTCACCAAAGAGAATCAGAGAATTATGAAGCCTTTGTTCATCAATGTTTACAGAATGAGGGTACATTATCCTTGTAAGCGTCGACTCTCTGGATCAGGATATATATTCAGAAACTCCATATTGTGTTGTTTATGAAGGCGCCATGAGATTGTGAAACAACAATAATTTGATCTGTGTAAGGACCACAAATAGACTTGACTGTCTACACATTAACGATTCCAAAGCTTTAACCGGATGTGGCCCGATGGTATCCCTTGACACCTCATAACCTTCTATGCATGCGTGTTTTTCTGCGTTTGACACCTTGAATCCGGTTCAAACACCTGGCACAGGGTTGGAAAGTTGCGATTTATATATTTTTTTGACTTTCTGTGGGCAATATCCCACATTCACGTGGTGAACTGAGCTTTGGGCGTTTAAATGAGCCAACAATCACATGTTGTGTCGATGAAGTGAGCCCGAGGCTTGGGCTTTGGAGTTTGGTGTTGGCGCTGGCTTGTGTGTTTTTTGTTGGTGCATGAAATGGCGCTTATCCTTGGTGTCGAGCATTCGGAGGTTGGCCCTAGGCCAATATTATTTTTTAGAAAAATATTTGTCAATTTTTTCATAAAATTCTGCATAAAGGCAAAGGTCGAGGGGCCAATTTTTTGCTAAATTCACCAAACATAGATTATAAAAACCCAAATTAGGCTAATAAACCCAACTTTGCATTTACCCCCAAGAGTCAAATTTTTCCATTTCAAAACACTTCACATTTTTTTGCTAAAAATGCACCGGAACTCACTTTGAAGCTCGCGCGCAGGTACTCATTTTATGCTTGGACAGTGTCGAGCGCTTTTTTCCACCTTCCCCATGCATCGTGAGCAAAAGCATGACGCCTGAAATAGATAGATATTATTCAGGAAACTGATTCCCCTATTATATAGGGTTCTAACAGTTATATGCATTAGATTTGGTAGATATGATAGGTTTGAATTAGGACACTTGAGCACACACCACCTTTGGCCAAAGCGATTAATGGGAAATTTTCAAGGCTCRATGACTAATTGGGAGGCTATGACCGTAGGCAAAGGACCAAAGGATTTTGGAAAATCTAACACAAAATTTATGAAGGCGCTTAAAACTTTGATGGTGTGTTTTTGAGTGCTAACATTGGCTCCAACTGGGATGGAGGCCTCYCYGTGAGGCTTCCAAGAAMTTTAABWGTTCCAGTCRCCTTATYTATTGGGMTATGGAGTCATCTGTGTAACCATCTCTAAATRCTGTMAAAAACTTCCACTTATTCAAGAAAATGAAAGACTTGCTATAAACTRAAGGAAAGAAATGCTCARGGTGCGAGCTTATTACCTATGCTACCCTACCCTAACCAGATCRACARCTTTCTCAAGTAAAGGAAAATTTCCAYAGTAACCATTYAAGMAACTTCATGAYTGAARGAATCCCATCCATACCATTGATCAATAGAGAATAACAGAGGTCTGAAAACATAGATAGAAATTATTTCAGAGAAACATGTTTACCCATGAATACCTGTGAAGTAATGAAAACTGGAATTTTCAGACAATCTGAAACATATAAATCCATATAAGCTGCAATTGGATCCTCGAGACCATGGTTGGAAACTTGCTGATTAATAAAAGACAACTACTCATACATACATTCCTCTTTGCTTGAAAACAAATAACCTTCTAGTTCCCTTGAGATCATATTTTGATCATCAACAATTGCAGTCTCTTTGTTTTCAGCATGATGATCACAAGATAGTGGTACAATCGGGTTTAAATCAGACTAATAATTATGATCAACCAAGAACATATAGCTATCTATGCAATCATCAGTTATAATATGTTCAACATGCTTTGAAAACTGATCATAAACTAGACATGCATCCTTGTCCATAGAAAAATCTGCAAATGTTGAAGAATTCGATTCCAAATGTGAATCATACTTACATCCTTGTTGTTGTTCCAGATCTGATTCATACTCACTGTCTTCTTACTGCAAATCTAAAATATACTGACAGTCCTCTTGCTCATATGCATGCATATTTTCAAATCAAACCTGCTCTTGGATCCTCCTGGAAGCACAAATGTTCTCCTCAACTTTTTGGGCATCTTCACATAAGCATGTTAAGGATGAAGACTTCCTTTCTAATAGGAGAAGGACAAGCTCTGAATGTTGATCCATAACGTAGTATACCATGGCAACAGTCTTTGAAGGTCGGATTTCCACTGGCATGCTATGATAAACACTATAAAACCTCATGTTGAAGACAACCAAGGCTTCTTCTTCCCCTCTCCTCAAAGCATTAAATCATACAAGTATTGATCAAGGGACTTGTTCTCACCCCAACACTTCAAAAATGCACTACATAGTTTGATCCAAGAACCAATGGAATCGACTCCCAAACCTTTAAACCACACAACAACATCTCCAAACAAAGATTTATAGAACAACCTCATGGTAACATCATCATGAACTATCTCAAACTGATCAACAAAGTTCTCAAAGGCCTCCAAATGCCTCTCAGCTGTAACATGATCTTCTCTAGAGAACCAAGGAAGATACTCAAGGAAATCAAGAGGATAAGGATGAAGGTGATATGGCAGCCTTAAAGGTTTAAACATCTTGTCTCTGATTCTAGTTTGAAAACTAGTGGGTTGGATATGAGGTTTAACAAGCTCGTGGAAAGGTTCAACAACAATAGCAAAAGGTGATGAGATTTGAGAAGGCTTTGAATCAGTTTCAACCTCCTCAAGGTTACAAGGGTGATCAAATTCACGAGGGATTTGAATACAAATCTCATCCTTATGAATAGGTTGAGGTGAGGATACACGATCAACATCTACAACACAGGCAGAAGGCAGCTCTTCTTCTTCCAAGGATGGATATATAAAGGAAGGTTGATGATCATCCAAATAAACAAAGAAAAAGATGATTCTCTTTATATGTAAAGGAAAAGATAAGAAAGAGATAATAAATAAGAACAAGAGTTCATGTAGAAAACTAATGAAATGATACCTCGTTTTACACTTCTGCCACTTCATCTTTCTGTCAACAAGATCCTCCCCAGTGGAGTCATACAGTTAGCTTTTTGTGTCCCTCTCTTATCTACCATCAAGAGCTGGATCTATGTCATTCTTCCCAAGGAGCTCTTCCATCTTCTCAAATCCATCCCTGACAACAACGCCAAAAATGTTAGCACTGAAAGTCACACTTTGACTGCTAAAGTGTAAGCTCAACACCCATCAGAATGTAAAAGATAGTTTTGGTTTTGAATAGGTGGATCAACAAGATGGATAAAGAAAGGGAGAGGGCAACAAACTGCAAATCAGTAGGCTACACCAATGGGAAATGGAGTTATAAACATTCTACTCATCAAAGGCACTAAAGTTGCTAGACAGAAAACAAGATTATATGTTGATAGATGGAAGAATGAAGAAGAAAAACATAAGATAGAATGTTCACTAAACATAGATCCTCTCAGTTTAATAAATCAACAAATACTTGAATAAAACAATGACCGATGGGAAAAAATACAACAGATCCTCTACTGCTTAGGGATCCATAAATCATTGGCAACATTTGATCCTCAAATCTGCAATATATTCAAATAAGAAGATATATAAACAAAAGAATTACAATCTGAAATCACAACTCTCATGAGTCTCCAATAACAGTAATGCTTACAATCATAAAATGCCCACAACCTTACAAATAAACACACATAGGGAAACTGCCTGCTGCTACTCTCTCTAGCCCCTCTTGTATCATGAATCCAACCCCTTTCCCAAAATAGAAACAAATACAAACAAAAAATGACTTGTTTTAACTGATTTCCTACTTTTCAAGAGGTGAAATTCTGAAAAATAGGCTTCAAAACACCACTTGTAATTCTCAAACCATAATAGATGTGTAAAATATGAGAACATTTTTTGTAGATAATCTTTTTATAAATAAAAACCTCTCTTGTTTTATTTAAATTCATCTCTAACTGGCCGAAATAGGTGTCACAAAAACATGTCTCAAACAGAAAATCATGAAAATGGAAAACATAGGGCTCAAAGATTCTTTCGAATATCCCAATCCGTGACACCTGTATAAAAAATGAAAGAGGTTAATGTTCATGGTTCCATTCTTGACAATAACCTCCTTCATATTTTTAAAATTCATCCTGGTTCACCCGGAAATTCTCCTGGAAGTCAGCTGGTCAAAAATATCAGTTCAACAGTCTAGAACAGAGTTTTCGCAACACATTCCATAGCACCACATATATGTATAATATATCTCTAACCATAATGCATTTTTCAAAATTGAGAGAGGTTTTTTTTATTTGGTATGTGATTAACAAAAACCTCCTCCGATTTTTAAAAATACCTTCCCATTTGTTCATAATCCTAGTTTTAAGTTAGTCGCTCAAAACTGGCAGAAGCGTCCTTGCAAAATAACTCTGCACAATTTGGTAGCGCCACTATAATATATCCCTGCGAATTCGGTTGTGCCATCGTTACACAACTTAGGAGATTTGGTATCCCTTTAGGTAGAAAAATCACAGAACATACTACATAGACGATTCTGTAGCGCCATCTTTGAAATAACTCTGCAAATTCGGTAACACACCTCCTCTGTTTTAGGAAAGTCTCCATTCACATAAGTTTTCTCTTTAATGTGTGCATGGAGATGGGATTTGGTATATGCATTAGATTTGGTAGATATGATAGGTTTGACTTAGGATGCTTGAGCACACACCACCTTTGGCCAAAGTGATTAATGGGAAATTGTTAAGGCTTGATGACTAATTGGGAGGCTATGACTGTAGGCAAAGGACCAAAGGAATTTGGCAAATCTAACACAAAATTTATGAAGGCGCTTAAAACTTTGATGGTGCATTTTTGAGTGCTAACACATGGATATATCATATCATGATCATGATCATGATCACAGATTCCCTCCATAGCATGGCATCCATCATCTGTAGTCATGTATGGCATACGTTATCTCACTTGGATGGATATCAAATCGACGACCATGACATATCTTATCCCACTTGGATCGATATAGTAATCGATGGATCATAATAATGCTAGGGTTACTTGTATGTTGGTAAATGGATGCGGGCTTTATTTCAAATTTGAATCTACCCAACAAATTCTCCTACGGATGGCAATATTTTTAAACCCTGTGTTCCAATCTAACTTTTATATTTTTATTTGTATTTATGTAGCAATTGTTTTCTGCAGGAATGGAGACATATGCAAATGTATTAGAATGGATAATGGGTGAGTTGCTAAGACATCCTCATGCAATGAAAATATTGCAAGAATAAATCGAATTGGTCGTTGGCAAACTGATAAAATGGGAGAGTAGAATATAATACAGAAATATCCAATTACTTGTAAATATCAATAAATTAGACTCTATTATATAGAGTGCACAGGTTTTTATCGGTTCTAACTTATTCCAAAGATAACTGGAGAGGTTGAGAGAATATATCAACCACACACCAAACTAGGATCTCACAAATCCATCTCTCTAACAACCTCTTAAGAATAGGATCACACAACTCATGTAGAGATTAGCTCTACCTCTCAATACATTAGCAAGCATATTAGACAAGTAGGAATTATATATTCCAACACCAACATGGTATAATAAAGGAGTTGGATCTGACATGCATGGTATACCTCCAATGTGTGGTGAAAGAGACAATACGGTTATACCCATCGTTGTCGCTAGCGCTTCCTCATGCACCCGTTGCAGAGGCTATCACAATGGGTGGGTACTATATACCTAAGAAAAGAATATGCAGGGGAGGGGACATGAATTTTTTCACAAAGTATGTTTATAAAATCTTTAAATTTCAACATCCACCATGGGGAGTGAGGGTAGCCTGCTCTTGTATGTTTAAATTGCTAAAAAGATGGTTATGCCTTTTAATTATTATAAGATTTGTAGCGCCTCGACACGACATGGAACTGTTTTTATCAAGTATGCCAAAATTAGTGCTTCCCAGCCTAAACAAATATCTATTTTAATTAGATTACTGCAAGATATATATAGCTAACACCTATAAAATATTTCTCAAGTAATAGTTTTTAATATCAATTAATTATATTATAATTTATTTGGTTGGGTTGATTTTACGTATTTTAATTTAAATCCTTACATCAAATTAATTTGATATTTTGTATAATGGGTTGAAAGTTTTAGAAACGAGGAAAAGATTAAAGAATTAATTGATATACAATAATCCTTCATGTACCATAAGGATTTTGAGACCATGTTCAAATACCAAAACATGAATAAAAAAATGAGTAAAAAAGACTCCTAATAGTTATGTCTTTCCAGAACATATGGATTGGGCCATCCATGGAGGGTGACACAATTGCTTGGATTAGGTCATCCATTGATGGTGACACAATTCCTTGGCATTGAAGGTAAGTAATAATTTTGTCAAATAATTCGAGTAAACAATGTTAGGAACCATAATATTTGAGATTCTAAAGTACACCATGTTTAGTTTTTATGATGATTTATAAAGTTACAATCGTAATTTTAAAGTTTTTTTTAGCCATGATGTGGATTGAATTGGTTTAGAGAGAGCTCTCGATTAGCTAAATCAATGGAAGAGAGCGTAGTAACCAATATTTTAAGTGAGAGATAAAGTAAATCAAAGGGAAACTTAAAATGATTAAATATTATAACAAATAAGATAAAAAAATATCCCAAACACCTTTTTGAGCAAAATATTTCGACAAATTTTAAGTAGATTTCTTAGTGTTAATTATAAGATCAATTTTTCCCCTGTACCCACCAGTTTTGAGTAAAATTTTAGACTTTTTATTTTGCAAAATTATGAAGAGAATATCATTTTCAAGAATGTTTCTAATAATAATTATAAAACTCCTAAAAATATTTAAGATTGAAGTAGATGTTAAACCTTGAGAACAACCCACAACAAACATGGAAGAATCTATAACATAAACATATTCAACATAACAAAAAAACCATAGAAAAGGAGCACAAAACAAAACAAAACAACCATAGAAAAGAAGCACAAACATCAATAAAGAAGTTTTCTTTTCACTAGGACAAACCATTGTGTGCCTTGTTGTTTTCTTTTCCGTTATAAAGAATGTGCAAACATTTAAGGAGTGCTACCCTAAAATCATGAATACAATTGGGAAGCAACTTTGCTTCTAAAACAACTCACATTTAATACATGTTTAATGTAACTCATGAATACACGTTTAATGTAACTCACAATATGCTAACAATCTATCACTTAAAAGTTGCATTGACCAAGGTTGAATCCCCACCTTGGACCTACACTAAGAAAATTTCCATCCATCCACTATATTGGTTAAAGATCACTCTCCCACATTATCTTGAATCATATTCCTAACCTTGATTATAGTTTCCTAATTAGACTCCACCTCTCTAATGTAGGGGAATTTCACCCTAATATGTTTTGTATGTGGTTGAAACATGGGATTCTTTGCCAAAGCAATAACACTATGATTGTCACAACAAATAGGCATGGGTGCATGATCAAGTCCAATATCTTTGCATAATTTTGCAACCAAAGAGATTTCATAGCATATTCCTTAGAAGTCACTACAGTTGCAATGTACTTTGCATCAATACTCAACTGGAAACAACTTCGTGCCTCTTAGTCTTCCAATTCACTAGTTCAAACAATGCAAATTTGCATGCATTAGTGGACTTTGCATTGTCCACGTCACCTACCCACTTAGCATCAATTGGCATCAACAAACCCATGCACATGAAGCTTCTTGCTTCAATCTCCCTAATAACAAATAACATAGTCAATGGCGTCTCATAGATGCCTAAAGTCCTCTTGACTATTGCCCCATTCTCTTTCCTTGGATTTTCCATATACCTACATACGACTCCTACTACATGTGCAATATTTGTCCTTGTGCACACCATTGCATACATAATGCTACCAACCACACTAGCATATGGAACTTTTACCATATCCTCTTCTTCGTTTTTTCTCTTATGCCTCATGTTAGTCAAAAAACACACACCCACTTGAAATGTACTGCAAGTTGGTTTACACTTATCCATCCTAAAGAGATTGAAAGTAAGTTTTCTACATACTTTATTTCATTAATATTCAACTCACTATTTTGATGGTTTCTCTTCACCTCAATTCTCAAGCCATATTGCAACTCACCTAAGTCCTTCATGTCATCTCATGTGATAATTGGGACTTTGTCTCCTTTACTAGTTGCTTAATACAATCATTGATCAAAATAATAT